>LVVM01004821.1:31800-42334 GCA_001882365.1 Rhizopogon vesiculosus | reverse complement strand
AAGGGTGCGAGTTTTCGAGGAGAATTTGGCGACTCACAAGTCTTAAATTTGTGCTCCCTCGACTTTGGTACGGTGCTTTACAAAGTATTCAGTTCAGCCACGTCCTAGACCCTACATGACCCTTCACCTCATCCTCATGTTTATTGTCGTTCCATGCTAGTACACAAAACCAACTGGTATGACAATCGAAACCCGGAGACCTCCAATGATTCTTGAATCAAGCTTGTCTTTCCAAGTTTATGTTGAGCGTATAACTCTTTTGGAGCTCGAGTCTACCTACACGGGCCGATATGCTCGAGATCCCCCTGCTTTGCCCTGGGTTGCCTGGGGCCTTGAACACACCCGGATCTTCTTGGCCAGCCAGGATGATGATCGCAATCACTACTCCTATGGGTTCCGTACTGCAGAGCTAATCGGCAAAACACTCTCAAAGCAAATTCGCATCTGCGACTTCGACCCTTGCACTAAGTTACAAGGCTGGGGACGGAACTAGATGGAATGAACGACTTGTCAAAAGCGAACCGGAGCCGGATATACCAGGTCATCTCTGTCGGGCCATAGGAAATTAGGGATCGGTCTCCCATATCTCGAGAAAACCACCCAGGGAATGTTCCTGGCGAGTGGGATAGTCATGGGCGAAACAGGGTGTTGTTGACCAATGTGAGTCATCATCAGATGCATGGCAGCATATACTCACGTCGATGTCGATCAGCCACGGATTCAGGATATCCAAGTGCTTGATTTCACATCATATTTAACTGAAAGCTAGAAGTTATATTTTACTTATTTCACTCTAGTTTGATTCGTATAATAACCCTTCAAGTTTGCTGATCTGAAACGGCGGACATTGTGTTGGAGTTCGGTTTGATCTCACCGCTCACTCACCGCTCTGCCTTGCTCTGTTCATCTGAGACTGCCTCAGTTAACATTGGAACTGCCTAGAACCGCCCACGCCCAGGTCCTACAAATTTTATCGTCCCCAAATCGTCCCTTGACCTTGATGGCGTATGACAGTGTAGGTACCTTGAGTGATCCTGGCAACTGTAAGCGCACCATACTTCAAGTCGCCCACCACTGCACCAGGGTCCAGTTGGGTGACATGGCTTAGGAGGATATCGAACCTTATCGAACCTGTTGCATTTCAGATATGTAGGCTACTGCTATTTGTGCATCCAGGTCCTGCAGGTTCCCACTGCAACTTTCCAGAATCCAGAGGCCATAATTTCCGCTGTCGCTGCCAGGCCCAGTGAGTGCCATGCAGTGAGGTTCTTCCTTTTGCCCGCCGCATGCGGCATCATGATCTATATCCAGGAACGACGTGGTCAAAGCTCCCGGGGGCGGGAAGCACATGGTGTATCTCCAGGGACGACCCCTGTATCTCCTGGCGGCGGGAACCTGCGGAAACTCATCAATCAATAACATGAAATTACGGACAGATCGCGCTGTACCTT
Source organism: Rhizopogon vesiculosus (assembly GCA_001882365.1). Classification (NCBI taxonomy): domain Eukaryota; kingdom Fungi; phylum Basidiomycota; class Agaricomycetes; order Boletales; family Rhizopogonaceae; genus Rhizopogon; species Rhizopogon vesiculosus. The sequence goes on along the minus strand of LVVM01004821.1, from coordinate 40,883 downwards.
ATGATATTCGCCGCTCAAATTTGAGCTCTTTGAGTACACTACGTCATCCAATGATCTTGAGATCTTTGTGTCGCGATAATAACAAATTCTGCCAGGTGGCCGTCGAGTTAGCCGCTGATCTCGGTTGGTAGGTTTCCAGTAGTGGATCATCATATTGACGCATCAAGATCAAGGACTACGTCAGATCTGCCAGTAACATTCCTCCCTCTAAGAATAGCACACCAAAATTGATTTGGTGTTCGGGCATCGAAATAAGATATCGAAGTCGTTGCAACATTAATATCACTGGCCATTAATTTGGCCTCTGAAGTTCTAGTTGAAACGTTTGATTCATAGTAATGCCACGTCGATTAAGATTTGACGGCCGCGCTTTTTTTTGTTGACACACGCATATTCTACGGCAAGTCCGGGTAGAAGTTGACAACGAAGCATACTCCATTGTATCAATCAATCCTTCTGAGACTGATACATAGTGATAACTGCCAGTAGGACCCTGTAGGGACGGCGCAGGACGGACATTTTCTATGTCCAACGTTATCCAGTTTGAGATAGCAAACCTTTAACAAAATATTCAGGTCTAAGGGGACAACTCAGTCGTTACTTTGTGATTACGAGATATATACTCTGTTCATGGGTCAGGGCATGAAACACCCGTGCAGGAATCTATACACGAGCGATAACTACTTGAGCGATCGATCATAAGATAATGAAGAGTGAGAATAAGGAACGTGTGGTCTAGAGAGTTATGAAGAGTAAACACACGTCGGACATCATAAAACAAAGAAGAAATCAAACAAGACAACCGACGAAAGGGGCACGAGGTATCCAGATCCAATGCCATGCATATGTATATGTATGGATGATGGAATGGGTGACATGAAATGAGGAGTAGGCAAAGAGGGAGGGACGACACCACATGCGAAACGGCGGATCTTAATAATATCTAGATTACAATGACATCGTTCATGTGTTTGGCTTTTCTGTGCACATTATCTCGAGACACGCGTTACCTTCCTACACTCGCGGAGTCTATGCAGCAGTGCGACTCGGGTTGCGAGCGAGGGTCGTACCCGTACGTGCGGCTTGGATACTACCGAAGCGCTGGAGCTCCTCAGGCTTTATCGAAATCTTGGAGCCGAAGCCGACCTTGCGAGCAGCACGACGGATGAACGACACACGGTTGGAGTATAATGACTCGTGGATGGAAGCAGCGCGAGACTGGGTGCGAGTGATGGGGACACCGCTGATGGCCTGTTCTGCCTGAGCCGCTTGAGCCTGGGCATGACGTTCACGGAGTGTCTTGATAACAGTTGCCTTCATCGCGAATTTGATCCAATCCAGAGGAGCAAACCAGACGATGTTCTACGGATCGGAAAGTTAGATCGGTAGAAACATCTTAAAAATAGATAAACATACCCAAATCCAAACGATACCAATCCATCCGCCTGAAATTGCCTGGATCTGCGTGAAACCGAAGTTGGCGTAGGCAGCGATAATAGACGATATGAGCTGTGCAATGCAGAAGGCCCCCATGAGAGCGGCGGAAGGACGCTCCATGAAGAAGAAGCCGTGCGAACGGGTGATGAAGATCAATGCCTGAGAGATGATAGCGACTTGCAAGTAGACAATCATGTGGAGCTGGTAGTCATTGCTACCGGCAGGAGATGGATTCCCGTTGAAGGTAACACCAAACTTGTTGTAAAAGAAGTTAGTCTTTAATATGATGGTGACCAGAGCGACACTACGGAATCGATTTAGTATCATAGCGGTAATTATAAAAGCGTTACTTACGTCGAGGCAGTCAGGTAGATACCATAGGCAACAGCATACGCGAAGATCTCAGCGAGATCCCAAGAATCGGGTGTCGACGAAGGCAAGACACGGTCAACCGAGAGCGTCATGATGGTACCGTCGTTGAGCAGGGCGATGATCAGGACCATGAATGGAGGGAAGTCGAATTTGAATGCAAAGGCTAGGATCGCGAAACAGACGACGATACGGATGGTCACGGCACAAGCATATATCGAGTAGTTGCGCATACGCTGGAAGATGATACGGGAACCGCGAATGGCGTGGACAATGGTGGAAAGACCAGGTTCAGTCAGGACAATGTCAGCAGCACCACGAGCAGCGTCTGTGGCACCCTCAACTGCAATACCGACATTGGCACGGGAGAGAGCGGGGGCGTCATTGGCACCGTCACCAGTCATAGCACATAAGTGGCCAAGACCCTGGAGGCGCTTGACAATCTCGTACTTGTGCTCAGGGAAGACACCAGCGAAGCCATCAGCGTCCAAGATCATCTCGTCAAGCGACAAGTGCTTTCCACCTGGAGCAGGACCATCCTTGAGAACCTTTGCGGGATACATGTGGTCACCAAGACCAAGACGACGTCCAGTCTCCTTTGCGATTGCAAGCTGGTCACCGGTCACCATCTTCACCTTCACACCGAGAGCAAGAGCGTTGTCGATGGTCTGCTTGGTGTCCTCACGAGGGGGGTCAAAAATGGCAAGAAGGCCAATGAGCTCGAACCCGTTACCCTCATTCTCATGCTCGTCACCGTCAACCTCCTCATACGCAACAGCGAGGGCACGAAGACCACGGGTAGCGAACTCCTCAACGTCAGCCTCAAGTCTGTTCTCAAGGTCCTCCGTCTTGTTGCGAGTGCAAAGCTCAATGATGATTCCGGTCATGCCCTTGGTAACTCGCTTCAACTTGCCCGAAGACTCTTCACGGTAAGTGATCTCCGTCCGTTTGTCGACTGGGTTGAAGGGCTTGAAGTCAAGGAGTTTAATGCCAGCGCGAGCACGGGAGACGTCACCAAGAGCTTGGACGACGGCAGAGTCGATAGCGTCTTGGTTCTCGGTACGAGACGCGTACGCAGCGAGGAGCATGACGTCATCCGCAGAGAAGGGGCCGTAGGTGCGAATGGTTGCCCTGTCAATGGTAAGCTTGTTGGTGGTCAATGTGCCGGTCTTGTCGGAACAAAGGATAGTGACACCGGCCAACTCCTCGATAGCAGTAATACGGGTAACGATGGCCTTGTGCTTAGCGAGTTGCTGGGCGCCGACGGCGAGGGTGACAGACAAAACAGTGGGCATGGCAATAGGGATACCACCGATCAAGAGCACCAAGATATTGTTGAGACCGCGGCGGTAGCTGTAGTGGAAGCCGGCGTAGAGCACAAGGATCTCAGCGATGACGAAGATACCGATTGAGACCAAACAGAAAGAGCCAATCTGAGCAAGGATCTTTTGCAAATGGCCTGTTGTGTCGTCATCTTGACCGACGAGGGAGGCAGCACGACCGAAGAAAGTGTTTGCTCCAGTGGAGATAACGACACCTTCCGCTTCACCCTGCTTGCAAGTCGAACCTCTGTTTACGAAATTTAATACTGAGCATTATGCAGAACCGAGGCTTACGTACGAAAAGCACTGGTCACCCAACTTCTTGCTCTGCGGAAGAGACTCGCCAGTGAGGGCGGCTTGATCGATAGAAACATTGATAGCCTCCGTCAAACGGCAGTCGGCCGGAACGATGTCACCGATCTTAAAAGAGATCATGTCACCGGGAACGAGGCCTGCCGATTCGATTTCGGACCAGGTGCCATTGCGCTTAACCTTCGCTTTGGGGGCAAGGGAGTCCATGAGAGCTTTGACAGCATTACCAGCATTACGTTCTTCGTAGAAACCGATGGCAGAGTTGATGAAGAGCAGAAGGACGATACCGATGAAATCCTCCCAGTCTGGCGGTTGACCGCTACCGTTAGACAATGCAATGGCTACAAGGGCAGCACCCTCCATGACCCAGGACAAGGGATTCCACATGAAACTCAAGAACTATGAATTGGGGGGTTAGGACATTGCTGAGGTGCGAATTTAACGACATACCTGCAAGAATGGGTTCTGTTCTTCCTGCTCAAGCTTGTTGGGACCGAAGAGCTCAATACGACGTTCTGCCTCCTGGGTATCGAGACCATTCTCGTCGCATTGAAGAAGTTTGAAAACATCCTCAATGACGATAGTCTCTAGGTCGACCTTTTCTTTGTCATAGAGGTCCTCCGCTTTCAACTCAATCTGTTGCCCAAATATGAGGTTTGTTAGGTGAAGAAACAAGAAATTACTGACCAATGACATGTCAACATTGGCATCTGCGGCGATAACGGAGGGAGTAACATAAGATGAGGAAGCGCCGGAATGGGAGCAAATGCCTACGGGTTGGTTTCTCTTCGTCATGGGTGAATTCCTTGTACTCTCTTTTCTTCTTTTCATCGGGAGCGGGTGATTGGGCGATAGGCGACTCTTCGCCCTGTGGACCAGGCTCCTTTTCCACGTTCGACATGATAGAGTGCTATGAGGAGGGGGGGGGAAGGGGGGAAAGCCCTACAGAAAAATCTATAGCGAGGCGGGCCTTTTGAAGCAAAGAGACGGAATGTCAAGGAGGATGAGGATGAAGGAGTGGGAGAATGTCAGCCGCAACGACGAACGGACTTTATATTGGGGGTCAAAATTCAGAGCGATCAAACCACCAAATAGAAACAAATACGGAGTGGTTCAAACCCTGATTTGGTATTTAATCCGTAATGACCCATTCGTAACCAGATCTCGGCAACCCGGTTGTACCATGCTTTTTTATTCCACATATATCCTTTCCTCGTCCTGACAGTGAGACTTCATACACTAGCCCTCCCACTGCAACCCTGCGCTCTATCCCCGTATCACATACAACCTCCGCACCTCATCCTTTTCATACCGGAGGTTCCTGTAGCCCACGATAACGTTGAACCTTTCCCTTTTACTCAACTTTTATCGTACTGATTAAGATTCTACTCCGCCAAGTCATCCACGTGTAATATTGTCTTGGGCCATGGCGACGAGAAGTTCCGGAACAGTACACTATGCAGTTGGCCAGTAGCGCAACGCAACGTGCATATAATACGCAACATACAGGAAGTCTCAGTATCCAGCCAAGCCCCTTCTTTCTTCTGGGCAGATATTAGCTGCACAACACTCAGCAAATGAAGCTAGTATTGTCTTGTGTGCACTGCGTATTTACCTTAACATCCGCCAATCTGCGTCTTGTGATCATGATTTCATGATGTAGCACATCAAACACTACATAGATCTTCCCGCAGCTTCCTATACACTTACGTTAACGAGGTGGTGGAAACCCTACTTCAAACACGAGCAGATTTTGATTTGGACAAATCTCAGGGTCAATTCGGCTTAGCTCTGAGGTTCCATGATGCTGTTCGTTTTGGAGTTCTCGATTCTTGGCTTACCACGTAGTCAATGTCTATGGAAGGTTCAGACCTTTCGCAGGTTTGTAGCCTATCATGTTCAATAAAGCTTGCTAGGGTTAGGGTTTTGACTTTATCAAGGTAATTTTGATAGGCAACAACGCCCGAGACGTACTGATCGCGATTTTTTTACAGGAAGAAATTCAACTCATCGATGCGACGGTACCGGTCGATGTGACACACCCGGATGACAAAATCCAAGGAGCTATCTTGATTATCCAAATGCAGTACCTCACCGTACTCTGAACTACCTTCAGCTGAGAGAACACCCACCTTGTGCTCTCCACAATGCCGATCGGTCCGAATCGCAGTTGAGTGGTTTTCGCTGTACGACGCGGGTGAATTTTAAGCTTTGGTATCATGACTCTGCGCAGGTTCATCGGTAACCTTACCTGTTGCCGCATGTCTGTTTCACCCGAGCGGAAGGTTTTACATGTTCATTTTTCCTAGTAGCACTAGATCTTGTTCTCATGGGTATTGTCGCATCGGCCGAGAGAACTTTCAGGTCGCAAAGCAAGCAGTTTGAGGTCACATTTCGATCATCCCTAGAATCCGGTTTGTTCCAATAATAATACAGCTTATAATTGGTGATTGGAGCCCATCAAGCACAAGACAGCACGCTCAAGCACACTCCGGTCGGGGAGGGGAGGGTCATTAATCCCGCCTGTTGAATTGTTCCCTCGGCGTTAAGTATCTATTCACCGGCCCCCGTTGAGCCGTGTGGGCATGAGGCTACATGAGGATGCCATATATCCTTCAACCGAATACCACATATCGTTTCCTTCAGCAGCAGATAGAGGTTTGACCGTGTACTCCCCCGCACCCCCGCCCCAGAGTCCTTCCCACATCCATGTATCAAACATCATCAGCACTGCTCTGCCATCATAAGTATCAGATACTGTGTACGGCAGCTTTACCAAACTACCGCGACCAACTGGGAAATTACAGTCCATAATAGTCGTCGGCTCATTGTGATGATCACGCGATAGTGACCCGTTTCCTGTGCCTTTAGCTTTATGATCGCACGACAACAACTGTACATTCGAGCACACTATGATGCGCCACCCGACCCCTTCCCTGGATCGTTGCACTCAGCATGAGGGCAATGCATTTCTTTCAATACATAGCTTTCAATCTTTCGGGTCCGGGAGGATGGGCAAGAGCTTGATCATCTGAGAAGAACTATGTACATAGGTAAGTACCCGTGTTCTGATTACGCGAACCGGATAACCCCATGGTCCGCAGTTGATGGAAAGTAAGTAGCTTGATACAAGTCTGATCCAATTCATGAAGCAAATGCTTCGACTGGTAGCTGTACTGGCCGCAAAGTCTCATTTTGAAACGCTCCGCAGTGGTCGCGATAGTCAAGGACGCACAGCAACGGACATGAAATCATTGCTCAAGGAAACTTGTGCTCAGATAAACCGGGGCGTCCCGCTTACTACATTTTCGGAGACAAACGGCGCACTGCTGGCACATTGGCTCCGCTTGTGTACAAGCAATCCAATGAAACGTCAGGCTCTCTCTCCTTCGACCCGATCCAACTTCGGGGATATGAAGTTCCGCGCTGCGCTGTGAATGTTGTAGTCCTTAGTAAGTTAGAAGGGCTGGTGAGCTGTTGGTCCTTGGTACCCCCAATGAAGATTCCCACTGGCCTCGTGTCCGCAAAGATAAAGCACACCACCACGATTCGGAGGAGCCATTCCGACGTTCCAAAAGTGAGCCAGCCAGATGAACGTCATTTACGCGCGATTGACATAACGCGATCAAGGTGCCTCGGTATATATAAACCAGGACCCTTCGCTGTTCACACAACCAAAATACTGGGCGCCTACGACCCATCCTAAGAATAACAGATGGCGGCGTTACTGATATATATATAGTGTGTCCTCACAGTGATGCCCTGAACGATGCGGCTATCCGACGTTGCGCGAAATCATCCAGGGCTCGGGAGGCGCAAGTTCGGTTTTATTGGCGAGGCATGGTACACTAAGAATACAAGCGACGAATACAACGCTAATACCCTGTGAAGTTTAACCACCCCTTCACTTCTTCTTGCAATCCCACACGAAGTCTTTGACCTTTTTCTTGAACCACGGTCTCTCGGTGTGCAACAGAGCTGGTCCCCCATGGACATGAATCACCATAATCGGATGAACGCGTTGGTTATCAGGCTCCCTCCTGCCCATGATCATCGCCCTGAGCGAGTCGAGCGAGAACTTCATGACGAAATCACCCATGACCACAAGGTTGAGCGTGGTGACGCAAGGCCACCTACCAAAACGGTCCTTGAGAGGTTCTCTCAGCAGGGCCAGGAGAGCTTCTATGCAGTAAGAGTCGCTGTTTATGACGCTCACCGTTTCACCGTACCACGTGAGTCTGCCGGGAAACGAAGACAGTCCAGCGATAGTCTGCTCGTAGCTGAAGCACCCATGAAACTCCAATGTACTTGAGGGAGGCAATCCCATGATGTCACGTAAGTCCCAGGCAACATCGCAGCCATGGAAAGCAATGGTCCTGCATTTATCGTCAATCAAATCCAAAGCGTCCACGCTTCTGCGCAGGATCACTTTCTCCGCCCCGATTTTCATGTGAGAATGGTTGGAATTGCGTGTCGAGAGTGAGGCAAGGTATCCGTCGTGCTACTGCATCCAATGGTCGAGCAATGTCATCGTATGAAAATTCGATCCAAGGAGCGCGTTCATACGAAATTGTGACGAACTCGACATTTGACATGATGTCCTTTACCCACTGGCGATTAAGAGCTAAATTCTGTTCGATATCAAGGATCCTAAGAGCGGGGCAATTGAGTTTGATTAATTGCATGTCGGACTTCGTAGAGGATTTGTTGCCTGCCAATCGTAAACACTCGAGCAGGGGAGCATCTCCCGCCAGCGCTTCGAAGTGATGCTGGACAAGGGAACCGTGGAAATATTTCATTCGCAGGCTCCTGAGTCGTCCGATATGCGGTGTAACGCAACTTAGAACCTTGTCTAGGTCATCCTTCATCCTCCTACCGACCACGACCACGGTCAAATCGACCGAACGTGAATTGGTTGCCTTCTTTAGCTCAAAACTCGATGTCTGCTCCCACCTCTCGTCTGGCAGCACACAAAAGATCCGAGTCCACAGCTCGGGTGCAGATGACACGAGGTCTCGCCACTGTCTGCATACCGACGCCATCGTGCGAGGAAACGACAGGTCCTGGGCTACAGGTGAGGTCATCATATCTTGTTCGACGATGCCTTCCAGGGCGCCCTTTAAGATCATACGCAATACCTCTGCAGGAAGTAGTTGTATGGGGTATATTTGCATTAGTGGTTGCATTGCAATTTGTATTGCACTACAAGCCTGAGTGATTTCATATCTAATAAGACATAAAGAATTAAATTCACTGGAACGAAGAACTCACCTCGTGAATCAAGTTGTATGCCAGCGGTTGCCTCAGATAGGAATTCTGAATACCAAAGTTGCAAAAAGACGTTGGTAAGAAGAGAACTCCTAAGTCGCAAGTTGCCGGTTTATGCTAAGTTTGATGTACAGTACAATATGTCATAATGCATAAAGTTCACGAGGTCCCGTTGTGGGACAGTGATGTGACCGTTATGCATTTATGAGATAGCATTTTTGGCTGGTTGGGTCGGTCTTGTTCGGGTCAGCATAATAATTTCAGTGTACATATTTGGAGCGTTGATGTCGTGAAGCCCACCTCACTCTACAATGACTACCGAGAAACGAAAACCTCGAGACAAGCCTGCATCCTGTCAGAGACAGCCAAAAAACC
>LVVM01004821.1:21518-31790 GCA_001882365.1 Rhizopogon vesiculosus | reverse complement strand
CAAAGATGCCCCAGCAACCTCCGCACACCCAACAGCTCGCACATCCCAAACCTCACTCTCAGCGACTGGTTGACAGTTTTTGCATACATTGATGCACACCCGGCAATGCCACGATGTGACATTGTAAATCACTTCAAGAATCTTCAGTCAGGGGCTTTAATTTTCACGCAGTCAACTTTGTCATGAAAGTTAAAGGAACGTTTAACTTTGGAAGCACGGTGACGCATCAAGGACAATCCAAACACAAGTTGTCATCAAAGCAACCACATATTGTCACAAGACCCGATGTTAATAGGGCACTATTTTTATGGGTCAAGAAAATGGAAGAGAAGGGAGAGGAGTAGGCGAAGTGATCAAGTTCGAGTTCGATGAAGAAGAGGATCCTGAACCGGAGGTTTCTTGTGCGGAAAGTCACGCGAAGTCACAATATATCACGAAGCGTGACAGATGTTCTAATGCATAAATCTCATAATGCATAAGGATTGGGTGGTCCCGACGTTATGTATTGTGAGATAGTGTACTGTATAGGTTAAAGGCATCCGCAGCGTTCAACATCTACATCAGACTATAGCAAGTCGTTCTTGATAGAAGAAAGAACAATCGTCGTTTGCGTGGCTGTCATTGCAAAATTTAAACCCAGCCTGAGGCCGGCCATGATCTGATCTGATCTGAAGCGCCATTTGATACAAGCATTCGTTGGGCATTTTCCAACATGCGTCAGTAATGTCACTTGCAGGATTTATCCTTTAAAACACATGCATACTTCAGGCAAGTAACAATCACTCAACGTGTCGATTTTTGCCCGTCACGCAAACATATATAGCGAGCACAACAGAATGAATTATTGACGTACTGCTTGCGGCATGCAGTGATGGTAATTCATGCTGTGGAAGCGAAGCGAGCCCGAGGGATAATCTAATAAGTACTAGAGAAATGGCATAAATACCGGCAGGGCTCGCAGTTTTTTGTGGTCCTTCATAAATCCGATAGTTATGCGTCTTTTGGCATTCATCGCTGTTTTTGTTGCTCTTGCTGTGTCTGCTAGCGCTGAAGATGGTAACACCATCGATGTACTCAGTGGCATCCTCGATGGCGATACAGGAACACTCAACCTTTAAGTAAGTTGCAGTTACTTCACGTTGTGTGGCCAGACAAGACAAGCTGATCGGCGTGTTGCAGTCTGTACCCACTAAATAGTTGACACTGCAACCAACGGGTGACTTGGTTGTGTAGCGATAAAGGTTAGACATCACCATTGATCCGAGTGCAACCAACTTAAATGTCCTGGGTAATAGATCATTCTAGGAGATGCAAGTCGCTGAGATGTGATTTAGCAATAAATATGTTTGGTGTACCATCAGATGAAAACCGAACCAGAAGTGAGGCGTCATTATCATTCTTGATTTCATCTTGCAATGAGCATTTTCCGAATACGGGTGCATATCTTGTCCTGAATGATAGGAGCATGCAACATCATGGTTATACTGCTCAGACCAAAGAAAGACGATCGTTCCAACTTCCCTCTTCTGGTAACTTACATGGTAATGATATTCTTCTGGACAGCGCCGCCAGTTGAACATGAGAGATCAGCAGCCTATCTCACGAACGAGCACAATGTGCCACCCAGTTCGAGAAATTCATAAACCTGATGTTCAGTGTGCGTCTTTTGGTATTTAGCGCTGTTTTCATTGCCTTGGCTGTTGTATCTGCTGGCGCTGAGCGCGGAAAGGATTGTAAGGAGGGGTTTAACGAATGTAGGCCTGGGTACGGCTGTCAAGTGAGTCGCAATTTCCTCACGTTGCAATGCCAGGTCAGCGGACAGGGCTGATTGGCTTCTTGTAGAACGGCAAATGCGTGAAGTAGGAAAGTTGATACTGCAACCTGATAGTAACACAAGTCAGACATCATGACCACCTACTTACTGATTCGGGGGCGGTCAACTTGTCATTAGTAGAGAGATGCAAGTCCATCCGAGACGTTGTCGAGATATGATGTGGGAAAATAAATATGCCTTCTAAGTGCTTCATGCAGTACCGCTGTGACGTGAGATGAGGATAGGACCAAGAGTGCGCGCAACTTGAAGAATATTAGTCACGCACCAAGATGTGGCACCTTGAGGGTATCATCCTTGAGCCGAAATAGGTTGAACATCAAGTTGCCAATGGTCCAGCGCATGCCTGGACCGGCTAGGAAGTCAAACAGCGACTCGAGCTCTTGCGTCAGGGTTCGGCGTGGAGGATATGTGCGTTTTAGGCCTTCCGATACAATGCATGTAAACCCTTCTAATACACCCGCTGTAAAAGTCTACTCACTGGAGAACAACCCTTCCGTGGTTGATGCTATGATAGGGAATGTGTCATCACCTAAGTGGTTTTTTCTCCTTCATTTTTCATTCGGTCTAACAGGTGTGTTCTCATGGAAGGCGCGCTTCCGTTGTGGCTGCGGGGCTCTAGGAGGCTCGCGAGGGATACCAGTGACACGAAGGGTGCACGGAGGCTGCGATGGATTCGTTTGAGACCAGGGAGTGCCAGAAGGCTCTGATGGGGCTGCTACTAGTACTAGAGTCGAAGACACATGCGGAGAGCTAGTGTTCACTGTGGGTGAGATTTCGAGTAGTGGTGGGCGTGTACAGCTAAGCTTCTCATACATGACATGTTGTGCACGTACTGCATGAGGAGCACGGTGAAATCGCGTCTCAGGACTTTTCGGCCGTCGACATGACAGGAGACTATCCTAAAAAGTATTTTACGCTGACAAATGTGCGTGCCGAACGGCCGGCAAAAAATTGTTGGATTGAATTGTTGAGATACGGTAACGACTGCGATGAAAGCAGAAGGAACGACTATTATGGTCCGCTTACGTTGAAAAGAACACCGCTGGCGCTTCCCAGAACAAGAACCCGAAGATGGTACCGAAACGTCTGGTTCGAGACTATGTCACACCGAGGATAGGCACACTGTGTGCCAACCATATTTGACTGAGGGAAACGTATTTACTACTTAGTAGACTTTATGTACTTCAAGCTAGAGCTTAAACTTTGAATGGCTCTCGGCCCGCAAATGCAGTCCCCAATTAATTAATGGATATCGTTGAACGTTCCATCCAGTGATGGTGATGAATACGTAAGTGATAACCAGCCAACCCCCACGGTGCGTATAACTTATAGTTCCCACCCAGTGTTGGGTTTGCTTCATAACATCGCTAGCTCTCCTCCCTTCGAGTTGCACAACAGTCGTTGATACTCACAAGACTCAAGTCGATATTATTTTGTGTGTGTTTCTCATTGCCTTCCAGGATGATGCGATGTTGATTATCTCTTTATTTTCAGTACTAGCGTGACTGAGATCATCTAAGCGCAGTATAACCATCACTGACATGTCAACTACACCGCCCGAATTGAAATTCACGACGTTGGAAGAAATTGACGAGGTGCGACGTTCGCATGACATTTCGCGTCCCACAGCTCATGGAACCCGTGTCAGGCTTACTACACTCTCCAAAAGACCTTCCTGTCTGGCAAGACTAAACCCATTGCATTCAGAAAGGTTCAGATTCTGCAACTGGCCTATCTTTTGAAGGACAACTACGACCGTTTCAAGGAGGCCTTTGCCATTGACCTCGGGAGACCTCCACTAGAAGCGTCCTTGTAAGCACTGCCTCGACTACCGCCGACCAAACTCACTGTAACTTCATTTCAGCCTCGAGCTTGATTCGACTATCGCCGACTGTAAGATCGCTTATGACCGGGTTGAGAAGTGGGCCAGAACCGAAAAAGCGCCTTTCAACATCAACTTTTTTGCCTTCCGTCCAGTTATCCGTAAGGAGCCAAAGGGTGTCGTGTTATCCATTAGCCCTTTCAATTACCCCGTATGGCTTGCCCTTGGACCTATTGTATGTCCCCTGTCTTTTTACTTCACGCTCGCGTCGATTTCACTGTTTTTCTCGAGATCGGAGCAATTGCTGCTGGCAACTGTGTTGTTCTCAAGCCGTCTGAACTGTCCCCCGCTATAAGCGGCCTCATCGCAGAGCTTATTCCAAAGTATATGGACAGTGATGTCATAAGAGTGGTATTGGGCGCTGTTCCAGAGACCTCCAAGGTATGATATTCAGGCACATTAGGCATGGGCTAGGTACTCAGCGGGGTCATACAGCTCCTGGAATACCAATGGGGTCACGGTGCGTTCAACGTATGATTTCATTGATGATGTTTCTGACACGAAACCATCAGTTCTGTACACCGGGAACGGCCGCGTGGCAAGGATTATAGGTGTAGCCACCGCGAAGACCCTTTCACCCATAAGTCTTGAGGTAAACTCATACATTCAATGTTGATGGACTGGTGCAGATGATTTTCATAGCTCGGTGGAAAGTCCCCCGTTGTTGTCGACCCTCGATGCGACATCAAGACTGCTGCACGCCGTATCATGTGGGGCAAATGTGTGAATGCCGGTCAGACCTGCGTCGCACCAGATTATGTTCTCATCCCGCGCTCTGCCGAGGATGCGTTGGTCAAGGCTCTCAAAGATGCGTGCGTACCTTTGGCAAACCCCTTGTACACGACGTGCTCATTATAATTCTTCCCATATTCGCAGACACGATGAGTTCTATCCTTCTGGTGCTATTTCTACCAAGGATATTAGTCACATAATCAACACTGCACACTTCCACCGTATCAAGAATTTGCTCGAAAACACGTCTGGCACTGTTGCTTTTGGCGGGCAGACTGACGAATCAAGAAAGTTTATCGCCCCTACCGTGGTTAGGGGTGTCAAGGACGGAGATTCACTAATGAGCGAGTGCGTAATTTGCATGAGCATGCTCAAAATCTAATCGTTCACAAAGAGAGCTGTTCGGACCGATCTTGCCTATTATGCCAGTGGACAACGTCGATGCTGCGATTGCATACATAAATGCTCAGTGAGTTGTCCTTCTATTTACCTATTAATACAGCCTGAATGCTCTCAGCGATCATCCACTTGCATTATACTGTTTCTCGCAGGATGCGGCCTTCAAGAACAAGGGTTTGTTTTTATTTCATTTATCTATCAAGCCTTAGACATTGATATTTTCACCAGTGTTTGACAACACTCAGAGCGGCTCAGCCGTTGCCAATGATGTCCTAGTACACTGCGCTAGTATGTCTCGCTATGTCTGGATTTCGATTGGCTGCTCATTGTGCTTTAGTCGACGGACTGCCATTTGGCGGTATTGGCCCCAGTGGATGTAAGTCCGTACGTCTCTCAAACAAGTTAATACTGATCTCATTCTATCAGCTGGGTATCACACAAGAAAATTCTCCTTCGATATGTTCACACACTTGCGTGCCTCTCTTGACTCCCCCGGATTGTGCATTATTTCCTTTTCATATCGTTCCCATGCTTACTTGTGCATATTATAGCATTGACTCCATACTAGGAGGAAGGTTCCCCCCTTATACCGTAAGTTTTGATAACCTTTCTCCGCCAGCAGCCCCCTCATGTCCACCTCCAGGCCAAGAGTGAGGCTTTCCTCAAAAGTTCTCTTGGAAGTAAACTTCCTCCCCGTCCCCGCCTTTCAGTTGCCGGTGGGGCGAGCGGTTATGTAAGTACTCGCGATGTACGGCGCCCATGAACTTGGCTTATTGAACAAGGCCTAAAGGCTTTAATCGAGAAGAAAAGCAATACCAAGTGGATACTCTTCTTGGTTGGCCTTGCGATAGTCGGCGTGGGTTATACCCGTGCTGTGGATATTAATGAGCGGGCGAGGTGGTTAAAGGGGCTGATTAAGGGTTAGGTTATTTCTCATTTAAGTCTTTCTTATCTGCATCTTTTGTTGCTATCGATACTGTAACGCCACCTTAGGATACATTTTGACGCATTTTGCATGCCCGTTTTTGTAGAAGGACTTGTCTGTGTTCGTTATACTTATGTATGGAGACTGAATACTGATTGTTCACCCATTCCTGCTTAACTATCCATGAGTACATGCATGTTCTTTTCTCTCCACTTAGGCGGGCCACCTAACTCACACGTCGTGCCTGCTGGGGCAATGAGCTGCATGAAGCCTCCGATGATGTTGGTGGCAAGCTGGCTGCCTTATTGTTGCTCAATTATGTAAAGCGTTAAAGTTGGTTGACAATGACAAAGGAACAAGCATAAATGTACACATTATGAGTGCAAAAAAACGTGTGCGTGATTGCATTTCGAATCATTATTCGTCCTCGGAGTCCAACGAGAAGGATGAATCGCTCTCCCCTCCGCTATCATCCTCGGAATCCTTTCCGCACCCACTAGCGTCACCACCAACAGCTCCTCCTGCATTTAGCACCATTTTCCTCTCCTGCTCACGGACCATAGAGAATGACTCCACCAAACGCTGGACGACTTCCCACTTGCTAGGGTATTTTGAGAAGTCTGAATCCTCATCGGGGAAGTCTGGATCCTCATCGGCGTAGTCATCTTGCCACGCAACGATACTTATCAATTTGGGCGCGATAGCTGAGATGAAAGCCGCGATCGTTATCGCATGGCGGATCCTTGAGCAACCAAAGTCCGCGCGAGATAATGCTGTGTGTGTAAATCCTTGGTAGGGAATGTCAGAGGATATTCCACGTCTATCCACGGCAGACCAGTTTATAGCAATGCCAACGGAGGTTAAACGCGGGCAATGTTGCAACAATGAGACGAAGGAATTTGCGGTAACCTTATGGGCGTATTTTCCCGTGATTCTGAACATTTCAAGGAGGGGCCAAGACTTGGCCATTTGCAAAAGAGTGGCATCATCCAGTGCCACAACATATCCCGACCTGAATTCAAGCTCCCGAAGGTTGCGGAAGGCATAGAGTGGTTCAAAAGTTACAGCGCTGATTGAATCGGCATTGATAGAATCAATGTTGACCCGAAGATGTTCTAGTGTGCTGTGCGCACATACATTGGATAGACGGAGGACCAAAGCCGTCAGGGCCAACGAGGAATTCTCTCCCTTATCGATGGCAAAGGATAGCACTTTTGGAGTAATGGTGAGGGTTTCAAGAAAGGCACCTAACGGCGCCAGGCGTTGGCATAACACATGCAATTCTTGCAATGCGCAGAATGCAGGATGCTGAAGGAGATTTTGGGTATCGGCAGCGATGGGTGTCGGGTGTAATACAAATCTTAGTACTCGCAGTGAAGGCAGATTGGAGAGGTATAGTATAGCCGCCTCGGAAATATTTCCGACCTCGACCGATATTAGATGAGACCAGCACTGCAATGCTATGGATGTATCTCCTAGATGTTTATCACTGCCAACGAAATGCGAGACAGAAGGGCACAGCGTTGGGATACATGTCAAGATAGACTGTTCCGATAAGCCAAAATCGAAGTTATAGGACTCCCGGATTTTGAGGGTTATCAATTTGTGGGTTACGAACAACCGGATATATGAAAATCTCTCGCTGCCATGAGCAGACCAGCTAAGAGATGTCAGATTGGGGAGCAAGGGGAGGGGAAAGGGGGAACAGTTGAAGGTACGCCAAATTTCGGGACTGACAAGGTGATCGTCTGGAGATATGATATGGAATGCTTGGACACGGTGATTGTACTTGCAAAAAATAGACCAGTCATCCAAGGTCATAGCCCTTATAAATCTCTGTCAAAATTAAATCAGTATACTCTCGGGCATGAGCCTAGTAGTTCTGCTTGACTGACCAGGTTTGGTTTCAGTCCGTCTAGTTTCCACAGAGTCGACGGGAGACACCTGATAAGCGGGGAAAGTCCATGTAGCTCTCGCCACAAAAGGTCTAGTGCAGGTCCGGTGAATGATTTGCACGTCAAGGCAAGTGCCAGGAGTGTCATATTTCTTGCATATCTATTAGTATCAACCATCTGGAAAATATTCCACCGAAGCTCTGATATGTTCATGGTGCGAGCAGATGCGGGCAGCGAAGTAATGTTATTGTGTCTGCTGGGGGTGATTTGATCCTGGATACATTGGACAGAGTATTCGACTTCCATAACCTGAGTTCTCTGATGAGATGATCGATGATTGACGATGATGCAGATTGAACAGTTTCTGCTGCACTGCCACCTACTGCCACATCTTGGACTTCGCTAGGATGTAATAATTTACTATAACTCAGCTTGTTTGTCCATCTACCCGTGTCTTAGTCCATTTGGTACATTGATAATACTCTCCTTCAGAGCCCCAACCGTCTGCGATAAGGGAAATGTGGATTCGGGTTACATATCAATTATTTATAGCATGATCAATCTACCGTAAGTTCGCCTGTGGTACCTCGGCGCCCATTGGATTTATGTATTGTGAGTGGTGAAGTTGTGTTGTTCTATGGGTAAGACATAATATCACTTCCTCCATAAACCTGCCCCTTCCTCCTCAGCTTCACACATATATGAATGTTTGAACTGGGACCATCTTCCATTTGATGGACTTGAAGACGGGCTAGTATTGCGCACATGCCATTCGCGTGAGTTGCGCTGGCTGTGGCTCTGCACAATCTCTGGCGCTGCGATGCGCAGGGCATTAAAGTTCTCAGACGATAACTTTGACAGAAGCGATGATGCTAATAGAGGCAACTCTGAGAGCGTGTATGTAGGCACCCAATGACATAGCATTGAGATCTGCAAGACGAAGGCTAGGGGATACTAATAAGAAGGATACCTATCATGAGGCGCAGGTGATAATGAACATGACGAATGTGTGGGTGAGGAGGCACAGGATGGGCTCGATGGAGAAGAGCTCAGAGAGCCAGTAGATGGTACTCGTTGTAGAATTGACACCATGCTAGGAGGAAGGTTCCCCCTTATACTGTAAGTTTTGATGGCCTTTCCTCTGGAAGCCCCTCATATCCACCTCCAGGCCAAGAATGAGTCTTTCTTCAAAAGTGCTCTGGGTATTAAACTCCGTCCCCGTTCATAATCGAGAGATAGAAGTCACACATAGTTGATACTGTAGCTTGTTATAGGTAAAGAATAGGGTTGGCTGCAAGGAGACTGACGGTAACGTCTTGGACGGCAGATAGTCAGCCAGTGCGAAAAGATTGTTGACTTGAACATGGGCTTCAGCAATAGCCCGTTCCCGCCTTTCAGTGGCCGGTGGGTACGGTAAACAGTTATGTAAGTACTCGCGATGTATGGCGCCCACGAACTTGGCTTATTGTACAAAATCCAAAGGCTTTAATCGAGAAGAAAGGCACCACCAAGTAAACGCTATTCATGGTAGACCTAGCGATAGTCGGCATGGGTTATGCCCGTGCTGCGGAGGTTAATAAGTGGGCGAGGTGGTTAAAGGGGCTAATTAAGGATTAGGTTATGTCTTGGCCCACATGTTGTATTGTCTGCATTTTTTTGTGCATGCCCGTTTTATAGAAGGACTGTCTGTCTTCTTTGTATGGAGGTTGATTCGTCACCCATTCCTGCTGTGATATGGTTTGCGAATGTGGAATTTATTTGAGTCGACTAGCCATGAGTAGGCTCATCACCAGCCTGGCTTATAACATGGACGAGTCGAGTGTAGGAACGACTATCTTAAACTTCATTCTATTACTAGGTCTCTCTAGCAGTCGAGTGGTGCTGTGGCAAAAATTCTCAACATCTCAAAACGCCAATGCAGGCAGATTGGTTACAGTTCTAATACACGAACACATTCTTTTCTCTCCACCTAGGCAAAAGCACCTACATAGTAAGTAAGGTGACCGCCTTATTGCTGCCTAGTTAAAGCGCTAAAGTTGCTTGACGGTGACAAACGAACGAGCGTAAGTGTACACATTATGAGTGCGAAAAACTTGTGTGCGCGACTGCATTTTGAATCATTCTTCGTCGCTGGAGTCCGGCGGGAAGGTTGTATCGCTCTCCCCTCCGCTATCATCCTCGGAATCCTTTTTGCTCGCACTAGCATCACCACCAACAGCTCCTCCTGCATTTACCATCATTTTCCTCTCCTGCTCACGGACTATAGAGAATGATTCCACCAAACGCCGGACGACCACCCATCTGGCATAGTATTTTCCGAAGTCTGGATCCGCGCCGGGTCACGCAACGATATCTATCAATTTGGGCGCGATAGCTGAGATGAAAGCCGCGATCGTTGTCACATGGCGGATCCTTGAGTAACTAAAGTCCGCGCAAGATAGTGTTGTGTGTGTAAATCCTTGGTAGGGAATGTCAGAGGATATTTCACGTCTATCCACAGCAGACCAGTCTACGGCAATGCCAACAAAGGTTAAACGCGGGCAATGTTGCAACAATGAGACGAAGGCATTTGCGGTGACAACATGAGTGTATTTTCCCATAATTC
>LVVM01004821.1:10503-21508 GCA_001882365.1 Rhizopogon vesiculosus | reverse complement strand
TCAAGGAGGGGCCAAGTCTTGGCCATTTGCAAAAGAATGGCATCATACAGCTCCACATCATATCTCGACCTGAAGTCAAGCTCCCGAAGGTTTCGGAAGACATAGAGCGGTTCAAAAGTTGCAGCGCTGATTGAAGTACCGACGATGGTAGAATCAATGCTGACCCGAAGATGTTCTAGTGCGCTGTGCACACGTACATTGGATAGACGATATATCAAAGCCATCAGGTCCCACGAGGAATTCTCTCCCCTATTGATGGTAAAGGATAATACCTTTGGAGCAATGGGGAGGGTCTCAAGAAAGGCACCTAACGGTGCCAGACCTTTACATGCAACATGCAGTTCTTGCAATGCGCAGAATGCTGAATGCTGAAGGAGATTTTGAGTATCTGCAGCAGTGGGTGTCCAGGGTAAATAAAGACTGAGTATTCGGAGTGAACGTAGATTGGAGACGTATAGTAGAGTCGCCTCGGAAATCAACCCGACGTCGAGCGATAGATGAGGCGAGGAATGTGATGTAATAGATGCGTCTCCAGGATCTGTGTCACCAACAAAATGCGAGACAGAAGGGTACAGTATTGGGATACATGTCAAGATGGACCGTTCCGATAAGTCAAGGTCCTCGAAAAAGGACGTTCGGATTTTGAGCGTCATCAATTTGTGGGTCATAAACAACCGGATATATGGAAATTCCTCGCCGCGGTCATCAGATTCAGACCAGCTAAGAGATGTCAGATTGGGGAGCAATGGAAGGGGAAAGGGGGCGCAGTTGAGGGTATGCCAAATTCCGGAACTGACAATATGATCGCCTGGATATTCGATATGGAATGCTTGGATACGGTGGTTGTACTTGCAAAAAATAGACCAGTCATCCAAGGTCATGGCCCTCATAAATTCCTGTCGAAAGTAAATCAGTATACTCTCGAGCATGAGACAGCTCTGCTCGACTGACCAGGCTTGTATTTAATTTCCACAGACTCGACGGGAGACACCTGATAAGTCCACGCAGCTCTCGCCACAAAAGGTCCAGTGCAGGTCCGGTGAATGACTTGCACGTCAAGGCAAGTGCCAGGAGTTTGCATAGCTACTAGCATCAATCATCTGGAAAATGTTCCACCGAAGCTCGGATATACTCATGGTGCGAGTAGATGCAGGCAGCAAAGTAGTATCATTGTGTCTGCCGGGGGTGACTTGATCTTGGACACCTTGGACAGAGTATTCGACCTCCATTAGTCTGAGTTCTCTGATGAGATGATCGATGATGAAGGAAGGACGATCTTCCTGCGTCTATAAGGTGCCTATATAGGGGTCCGGGGAGACTAATCGATGACTCGGATGAACGAACAACCTCAGCTGCACTGCCACCTCTCTTGGACCTTCGCCATAATCATGTAAATGTAACACAACTTGCTTGTCCATCTACCCGTGTTTTACTCCATCGGCACATTGATAACATTCTCCTTCAGAGTCCTGACCAATTCCGAGAACGGCAATGTAGATTCGGGCTACATATCAATTATTTGTATGAATAAGTATCAGTAAATCTACCATAAGTTCGTCTGTGGTATCTTGGTGTCCATTGAATATGTATTGTGAGTGGTGAACTTGTGTTGTTCTATGGGTAAGACATATCACTTCCTCCAGAAACCTGCCCCTTCCTCTTCGGATTCAGACGTATTTGAATGTGACCGCGACTTGAATTGGGACCGTCTGCCATTTGATGGACTTGAAGACGGGCTGTTGCGCACATGCCATTCACGTGATTTGCGCTGTCTGCGGCTCTGCACGACTTCCGGTGCTGCAATGCGCAGGGCATCCAAGTCCTCAGACGAGAACTTTGACAGAGGCGACGATGCTAATAGTAGCAAGTCTGAGAGCGTGTATATAGGCACTGAATGACATAGTATTGAGATTGACAGGACGAAGGCTAGGGGATATCAATACTCACAAGAAGGATGGCCATCATGAGGCGCAGGTGATAATGAGCGCGATGAATGTGTGGGTGACGAGGCACAGGACGAGCTCGATGGAGAAGAGCTCAGAAAGCCAGTCGACGGTACTCGTCGGTGCACAGGTACGTAGAGTCTCGACGATGAGGATGACGTCGGGTACTTGATAGTAATAGGTGATGACATCGCTGATAAGATGAGGGAGGTAGGTAACTAGAGGTGGACTCTGAGGGTGGATGTTTGGGGGAGTAACATGAATGTCTTATATACAGCGCTGACAGCATGCGTGGACCGTCGCCAGTTGGTCATTGCGAGGTTGTCGTGGCCTGAAAGCTGTGGTGACTCATTCCCTTGGACTGCCGCGTCAGCAACTTTAGACGATTTCTTCGGAGATCTCGAAGGTCATGGAAGGTCACACAAGCGACTTGAACGCGCAAGAAACCCTCGAATGTCCCAGCGCTCCGATTCCGAGTGACAAACGTTCTATGTATAGTAATCACACTTGTACCTTGGGCCGTCCAGTGGGTTCTCGAATAACCGATTTACCGAGCCCAGCACTGCGGTTGCGCAGCGCTGTTCGGAAACACAAGCACTTGCCACAAGAACAGTCTCCGATTGTCAAAACCACGGCCTATGCGCTGCGGGCTCATGTGGCATTTCATCATGTCTGACATTCCACCTCAGGTGAGTAAAATTTTCAAATAGCAATGATTGCATTGTGAAACATTAGATGCTAGGTGAGGGACTGAGGGGAGAGACAATAGCCAATAAATGTATGTTTGTACGAGTAAGTGCGCGTGCAAGTCAAGATATGGATGACAGAGGTGGCTTTTGGAGGTCATGAAAGCGACGTCAGCAAGAAATACTTCCTGCTTAAGCCTCCACGAAGTTCTTCACATTTTCCAACCATCTCACGTATTCCTACACATGGGGAATCGCGGTGAGGTCTTGCAAAGGACAGGCAAAAGAAGTACTGACCTTTTGTTCCTTGTACTCCGAATACTCAGGAATGAACATGGCAAGGTTCTCATTGATACCCCGCTCCTGCACCCACTTCTCAATCTCCTCCTGGACCGCAACATCGAGGGTATCGAACTGGGGGCCAATGTACAAGCCCCGGCGTTTCCAGTCAGCTTCGGCAGTCAGCTCAGTACCAAGCTGCGCGTCAGGGTAGTAGGACATGTTATCAATGATGAACGCGCCCTCCTGGCACATGGTGTCAATGTTGATGGACCCCTTGGCATTAGCCTATACAAGAGCAGTCAAAACACGAGGAAGAAACGTTTTAAGTGGGAACCATACCTTGGTGACGGAGAATGAAGCGCGGACGGGGTACGAGTGGAGAGGCTGATCCTCTGCGCCCTCACCTTCCTCCTGCTCGTACTCCGGGTCCTCTTCAGCACTTTGGATGTCAGCAATGGAGAACATCAAACGGACACTAAAAATATATAAGTAAATGTACAAGCGACACAAACTTTTACCTACGTCTCATTGCCGAATTTCCGCGTGAGCGTAACTTCATCATTACCGAGGACGTCATGGACCTGTGGGCGATACCTAAGGAACTAAGTTCACCATTTGGTTCACCCGACACGTACCGTCCAAATACCCTGCTCCTTGAACGTCTTCAAGAACTCAGGCTCTGTCGCGTCAACGGCAGCCTCTTTCTCATACTTGAGCTCCTCGGCAAGTTTTTGTGAGAGGACGACGTCAGCTAACGGCACCGAACAAATATCAGTACTGGTTCACTTAGAGATATGACCAGACTTACTCGAACCCTCCGATAAACGGCGCGCAGATACTGAGAAAGCCCTCGCAGCAGTCATGGAAGCCCGGGGTGCAAGCTGCACAGTCGCCAAACGCAGAGGGGCGCGAGCTACAGGACGAGCAATGGCCCGAGATGACGATGCAGTAACCTGACGGAGGGCACGGAGGACAGACATGTTTGGACGTGGAGACAAAGTACAGAAGGTGACAAAAAGGACGCTGAACGGACGCAAAGCAATTTTCGAGTTTTGGTCATTCAAAATTTACCCGATTGTTTGGCAACGCCTTGCAAAATAAACAAGCGCCTACAATTTCAAATGTCCACCTCACAAGTTAAAATTTCGCTTTTTCTTCTATGATTTCCTCAACATAATTTATTTTTGTGCAACCAGGTGTCTATCCTCTAATAATAACAGATGGAATCACCATATTGCTTCAACCTACTCCTACAATAAATACTCCCCAGTCATGTTTAAGTGAAAGCAGAAGGGAATGCATAGAGCGACAATCAAGACATAGACATACAGAAACGAGACGTGATACAAGGTAAAAGAAAATCAGGTTGGAGAGAAGGGGCTGAAAGTGACGTTCAGAATGAATGTTACAGGGGGTAACGAACACAATGACAGGGGGGAAAGGGTGTTTCGAAATGACAGCATAATTTGCCTCCGGCGGCTTTTTGACCAGAAACAGGATCACTAGATGATCGATGATCCCGCATATCCACATTCCATTTCCTCATCGAGACCGTGTTAGTGGTCAAAGAGCTTCGGGTCTGAAAATTTCAGAGGTACGTAGGAGGCAAAACAAAACAAAATCACATCGAACATTCATTAGAAAATGAAGGGGGGTAATGAGAAAGCAGGAAGCACAAAAAGACAAAATAGCGGCGCGAAAGCAGGGGCCCAGGTGCAGCAAGAGGAGAGCGAGTGATGCTCATGCATCACCATTCTCAGCTGGACTACCATTTCCAGGCTCTGAAGCCCGGTCGCTCCCTCCAGTCGTTCCGCTGGACGTCGAAGATTCTGGCAAAGTAGCAGTAACAACAACCTTAGTCTTCTTCGCCTTCGGCTGCCCATCTTTTCCCACTCTCGCTCTCTTCTTCGAAGCTGTCCTAGTAGTTGGTGCCGGAATTTCCTCCACGTCAGGATCTGGATCCGCAGATTGGCCAGATGACCTTGGACCTTCAGCCTGAGCAGGATCCATGGTGGACGGTGGCACACCAGGCGGGCCATAAAACGGCGGTCCATAGTATCCAGGAGGGGGCATATAGTAAGGCACCATCGGAGGAGGAGGGGCACTAGAATTTGGCGACCCCTCCGCAGGCGCTTGGCCCTCAGAAGGCGGCACGAAACCAGGAGGTGCAGGATAGAAATATGGAGGAGGATAATATCCCCCTTCTGGCGGTGGCGGAAAGGATGGCATTGACGCGGGCGCAGGAGTCGTGGTCGCGGAACCTTGTGCTACACCATTCGGCGGCTGCCAACCTGACTCTCCGTTCGCTTCCGTTGGAGTGGAAGAGAAATCTGTCATGTTGTTATGAGTAAAACAAGTACACATTAATGAAGCCATGGCGCACTCTCGAAGTTGGCGTTAGGAGTAGGTGAAGTCGCAGCATCGCTGTTCGTGGCCTTGTTTTTGCGCTTATAGGGTCCACGCTTAATTCCTTTCTGCCGCTCCTTGCGCACTCCATCTACACAGGAATCCGGGATGCCGTATTTGACGCAACGTTCACATGGGCGATGTTCGTCACAACGCTTGCAGGCGTTCGCACAGTTAGTGCACTGACATAATGTTATTTAATTGAGCAAGATGAGCGCAAGACTGTACGTCAACGTACCGCCATCTTGACCTGTTTGCGCTTGGCGCGCTGTGTGTTAGACGGGGGAGGAGGTGCGTAAGGCGGAAATCCTTTGTCCGACGTAAGAGCGCAAAACGGAAAGCTGCAACAAAAGTAAACCTACCAGGAGGAGGATAAGGGTACATCATGCCTGGAGGCGGGTAATGATACATATACGGAGGTGCTGGGTGAGGGGCGCCGTTTGTTTCAGGATGACTTGGATCATAGTAGACCGGGAAAGGTGGTGAGTAAGCACCATATGGCTGGTATGGTGGCATGGGGGGAGGAAAAGGGCCCTCCTGGGCAACAGTACCGGCGTTCTTAGCTTGATCGCTTGCCATTGTGGACAACAATATTGCCTGGCGCTCCCCAAAGCAACTGTCGTCTATGTGTGAGCCTGACCTGCGGAACGGAAACCATGTTGAGTGTTTGATCGAGTCGATATTTTGTGAAGCAAAGAAATAGACTCCAGTTGAGGGAAGAAAAGGTAAGAAAGTGGTTGCTCACTCCGCTCGAAATTCGATCGTCGCCGCTCAGAACACGCCTGTTCCGCTCCCGGTGCTTCAATTGGTGGATCTGTCGATATAGATCGTCTTTCAAATAAGATATCTCCAAGTTCTTTGAATGAGTACGACAATGAGAAAGGCAGATTTTGAATAGAACTGATGGTGTGGTGAAGAGAAATGCAAACGTGGGATTGAAGACAACGTGACTAAGGTTAAGACTGCGCGCTTTCCCCCCGTCGTCCAAACTTCATGATATCGAGCTCTACAACGAGCAGACTTGCGAACGGAAATGGGGGAGACTGCAGATGCGTGGGCCATAATTATCTGTCGAAGTTGGGTTTGACAGGATTGCACACATGATTCTTTCTCTTTCTCCGACCCAACATCCTTGACTCCGCTCAAACGTGAATATGCCGTCCGCATCCCACACTAGCTAAGTAGCACTATAATGCTTTTCGCTAATCTAATCCCAATTGCTTCAGCATTCTTACTGTTGTATCGTTGAGTCGTCGCTGATAAACTCTGTAGATCATTCTCATGTTGCCCACCCTTGTGGTTCTTGTGGTTCTTGTGGTTTACCTTTATACATCACCAAAAGGAGTTGCTGCCGTGACTATCTCAAAATATCCTCGTTCCCTTGAAACTCTTTGTTCCTTCTCTGATGCTTGGGCTCCTCTCTCCTCTTGCAGGTAAGCAGCATCATCTGACTTATGCCTGAGGTAATATCGCAGTAATTTAATAGCACTTAGGACGTAACTTGCCCACAACGAAACAGGCGGGTAATCATGTTTTGTCACCGATCTACCTACGACTAATCAAGGTTATCCTCTAGCGGTGCTCGTTGAGAGTCCGCGACAACATACTCTCAGCGTCTGTTCAAACCTTTTCTTGTGCCGCACGATAACAACAACGAACGCGTCGGTTAACGTGTATTTTCCTACGTATGATATTCTGTCGGTTTCTTACGAGTATCCCTTTATTGTTCTCGTCTGCAGGACAGAGTTGGCTCAGATTAAGTACGTGCTTCCCTCAGACAAGGGTAGCTTTCAACACAGTTTTCTTGGTTCGTAATTACCAACGTGTGATTATCAAGATCCTAAGTAAGTTTCATATTCCGATTTCCATGGCCCCACGTGAGCTTTTGATGCTCAAATATGTCCTCTATCCAGTATATTAAGGCTACAGTGGTTGATGATCATGCACAGGACGACATCTCCTTCTGATGGGCAGGTCACCATTGATTTGCTTCCACAGAATAGATGGCTAAGAGCCGCCCAGAGAGCTGGTCTCCCCAACATATTTATTGAGGACGACCTATTATAACTCATTCGTATGATAGCCTCCGAGAATTACTGTGGGACCGAACTTTGGACGTCCGCAGAGTCCGCAGTCACTCAAAGCACATAGGCACGGATAACAGTTTTGAGTGCAGCAGA
The DNA here is from genome assembly GCA_001882365.1 of Rhizopogon vesiculosus. Lineage (NCBI taxonomy): Eukaryota > Fungi > Basidiomycota > Agaricomycetes > Boletales > Rhizopogonaceae > Rhizopogon > Rhizopogon vesiculosus. The sequence continues at coordinate 14,011 of LVVM01004821.1, read as the reverse complement.
CGCCCTCGCTTGAAGCAGGAGACGACTCTTCACACTCTCACTGTTTCAGATGAGCGCTGTATTTAGCCTGTTCTGGGTCTGGCTAATCGTGATATCATTATGCTAGTCGACCGGAACTTCTGAGATGTACGTCTTGTCAGTATCGGAATATCAATATTAATGCCTCCGTTTTTGTCGCAAATTCGTACATCTATTGCCCGGCATGCTTCCGTACCTCCGAGTCGCTCGCGATTAATCCAGGATACTCGCATGGTGGGTGCCCCAATTTCTCGTTCGAATTAATATTGTCCACGTAGAACATGCTTTCATGCATCCCAACCATCACCTGCAGTTAGTCCAGCGCTCATTAAAGGCAATTATACTTATGTCAGTTCCTATGTCAGGGTCATCGACGAGCTTCACGCGATATTCCCGAACGCCAAGGATGAGGCCTGGTCCCGGCACAAATTTAATTCTCACCTCAGGCTTCCGCGATTATCAAGTTGGACCCTAACACATGGTGAGGAGTGACAGCTTTGAAGGGAGATAGCCGAGGTGGAGCAAAGCTAGCGCAAGTGGAATTTCAACGGAAAAATCACAGTCAAATTGTGAGCTTACCCTGCAAAGTAAAACGCACGAGTTTTCATTAATACTGCGAAATAGTTCCTGATGGCCTCCCATCATGATACAGTGGCGCATGTCCAAGCAGAAGTACGGAATCCCCCTCAAATTGGTGAACACACACTGGCGGATGCCGAACAGGATGGCCTAGTTCCCCGGTATACATTCCATGAACCGATGCACCTAAATCGACGATTGGAGCTTACCCCTGAATTGTGGGTGGTCCTTATGTTTGCGAGTAGAGCTCCATCGGGGATCATGATAACAAGAAAAATGACAATGAGAAAGATTATAATTTTTGTAGATCCATGATAGGTACATCGCGCATATGCTGTGATGAAATGTCAATTGTTACGAGAACACACGCTCAACCTCGCTCAACAGTAGTCAAACTTCGACATTGTGTGAAAAACGTGTCAGATTGAGGGATAAAACACAGCAGGAGTACTAGTCTAGCCGTACGAGAGTGATTAAAGTACTGTTTTTGATGTGCACACCACTATCGCCAAGCTGCAATGCTAACCCCTCAGAAACCTTGCAAAGCAAGGTGCTTTACATAAAGAGTGATTTATGTACTTGACTCGGCAAATTGCTCGGCACTGGTTTAGTAACTTTGGTTATAAGCTTTGCCGCAGCGGACCTCGAAACTTATTTTTCTTTGACCAGTTCGAAGGCCACGAATGCTCATCTCGTACAGGTTGCTTCGTGCATCCACATTTCTGAGTGGGCTAAGGTCTGAGTATTTCAATCCCCCTCGATTGGCTCTAGCGGAGTCCTGCTGTAATCAGCTGCGCGATGTACCAGAAAAGCAGCTTCATTTCATATCCCAAAGATCCTGTTTCGGTGGAGGAGGACGAGAATCAAAGCTTTGAAAGCGTCGCGGGGATTAGGCAAACTTGCATCCATCAATTAGCAGTCAGTTGTCGCTATCGCGCATGCGTCTATCAAGAAGACGCTGAAGGGACAGTCACTATCCATCCCGATGTGACCGTGACCCCCCAGGCTGCTTGGTCCCTTGCTGTGGTAGGCCAATGCTTACACATCTAGTAGTCTAGATGTTGGATCCACTTCTGTTGCACATTTGGACTGCAGTCTTCGAGGTATGATGCATGGCACTTGTGTCGTGCTTACCTCTTCGGGCGAGCGTGCGTTCGCGCTCGCCGGCTTCCGGCGTAACCGTTGAGCTTCATGACCTATCACTTATGGCAGGAGATTAGCCGTCTCCTTGCGTATGAGGCATGCGACTGATTGTATGCGATGGTACTAGTTTGTCCTTGAGTTCACTTCGTGGCTTGCGTGTCCTTCGTGGATCGTGAAACTCGATTCAGACTACTCTTGGACTGGTCCATGCAAATTTTTTGCTCCTTGAACTCCTTCGTGGAGTGATGTCCTCGTTGTCCGGGTTCTCCGTTTGCCATCGAATTAATCGAAAAGAATGTAATGAGGCCACTCAGTGGTCGTGTATTGCGGTATGTTGTCTTCACTTATTTAGGCCTCTTAAGTTTACTCAGCGAGGACAGACAAGTTGTATTTCGTATTTGTACCATCACAATATCCGTTAATGCATGTTATTGCTCAAAGTTCTTCGCTCTTGGTTGCTATTGTCAGCCTGTCATGCACTGGATGATGCAGTGAGATCACCACATCAGAAGAGAACATGCTTCACAGCGGGTTCTAGCGGGTTGCATCGCAACAGCCAGAGGCAAAAATTCGTCATCCGGATGCCACGTCGGTATATATCACTAGGTAGACGTGGAAGTTGTTCTGCACAGGATTTTGTATTCCTCGACATGCAGCCCCCTGCAAACAGGCCCGCACCCTCCATCCCATACTTTACTCCTGCACAAGTTCCTGCGGCGGGCACAGCATTCGACCCCCAGCCCGATGGAACTCCTATACCAAAATTATTTCAACCCATCAAGATCAGAGGGACAACTTTCCACAACCGTATATTTGTGAGTCGTCATACAGTCTGACGGTGGGTTCACTTGTCCCAAATTCATATAGTTATCTCCACTGTGCCAATATTCTGCAGATGACGGTCATCTCACGTCCTGGCACATGGCGCACAGTAAGTCAACGATTCTAGAGAATCATGAGAATATTACCCACAGTATATGCAGTGGGCGGCATCTTCACCAGAGGCCCTGGTCTCTCCATAGTTGAAGGCACGGCAGTTCTCCCAGAAGGTCGAATTACTCCTGAGGATGCAGGTCTTTGGAAAGATAGCCAAATCGAGCCCCTCCACAAGATAGTCGAGTTTGCCCATTCACAAAACCAGAAGGTTGGCATTCAGCTATTTCATGCCGGTCGGAAAGCATCCACTATTGCACCGTGGTTACATAGTGGTCATGCAGCAACAGAGAACGAGGGCGGATGGCCGGACAATGTATGGGGGGCTTCCGCGATTCCATACGATGACAACTTTAATATGCCTAAAGAGCTATCGAAGGCTCAGATCAAGGCGGTCGTTGTAGCGTTCGTGGACGCTGCGAAGAGAGCACTCAAAGCTGGCATTGACGTCATTGAGATTCACAGTGCACATGGCTATCTGCTCTGCTCTTTCTTGAGTCCTACAAGCAACAAGCGCACGGATGAATATGGCGGAAGCTTTGAAAACCGGATTCGTTTGACTCTAGAGGTCGTTGACGCTATTCGCAGAATTATCCCCGAAGACATGCCACTCTTTGTGCGGTATGCTTGAGCCCATAAGGTGTTCTTGCTCGATCTCATGTCTTGCAGGGTATCTGCGACCGAGTGGCTCGAAGAAGCCCTTCCAAATGAACCATCTTGGCGCATCGAAGACACCGTCAAACTTGCTGGTATCCTTGTCGAGCATGGCGTTGACTTCCTCGACGTCTCTAGCGGTGCCAACCACTCGAAAGCCATTATGAAAGCCAGCTTGGTG
>LVVM01004818.1:38361-62082 GCA_001882365.1 Rhizopogon vesiculosus | reverse complement strand
GCGGAGGCTGTAGCCGGTTGGCTATTTCTTATCAGTTGTCGTCCATTGGCTGGTTAACTTGACTCCGTTGAAGTCCCAACAAAATGCTGGCCCCGTTCCCTATGGGACTCAGGGCGACCAACCCACGACCAAAGAACGTCCAGGTTGCACCACCTACCATGCCAGTCCACCATCCTCGTATACCGTCCCCAGCTCTCTCAATGAGCAACACCGACAGCGATGACAGTATGAGTCTGCTGTCAATTGGTGACCTGCCTCCCTTTTCGGACAAGCCAACCTATTATGAGCAGGCGGCAGCACCACCCCGTCCTCCAAGGAATCCGGAGAGATTAAGGGAATATGTACCGGTGAGTTTGAGTGAATATGTCTATCAGTTATCTCAATCCCCATATCCATGTCCAGTTTATACACAGACGCCCCGAACCTGCCCCTTCCCCTTATCCTCCGCCCTCTGCCCCACTTCCCCCACTTCCAGCGACAACCACACCGCCAGTTCATAGCCTTGATCAATACCCGTCCCCACCGGCCGAGCAATACCATATTCTTACTCATCCGTATTCGACACAGCTTCTCGTTGACTCTCATTCCCCAGCGCTAAACTCACGTAAAGAACTCACTCCCTCGCCACTTTCATTATACAACAGATCCCCTCCGCCGCCGCCAAATCAACCACTTCCTTCATCTCCAACCAACCCAGTTACGTCATTGCCAAATACACGTCTGCGATCTACCACGCACCCACAGCCCAACCCCCGCCCCAAGGTACACTTCAGTCACTCCCCACCGGACAGTCTCTCCCATCCTCTCGCCCACCCGCATCCCAACAAATCTCACACCATGTACCCCACCCCAGGCGGTCTTTCCCCATGCAATGCACGTCCTCACCCGACAGAGAGCGTCGGTACGATGTCTGAGCGAGACAGAGAGTCCCGGCATCGGTCCTCGCGATTCACCATCTCATCCATATCCAGCAGCATCTCAGTCGCAGCACATCTGAGCCAATCGAGTGAAGACCCGAACAGCAACTCCCACCTCGTGCACCGTGGTCCAGTCGGAGTGCCCATCCGGCGCGCAGGACCTGGCGCACTTGTCTCTCGTTCGGGTTCTCTGTCTCATATAAATGGAAAGGCACGAACACAGGTACGTCCTTGGCTCGCCCCTCCACATCCCTTCACTCACTCCCGCTTGGCTTTCGTGCAGGCTCTGCCGATATCCACGTCTCCACACTCTGCCTTTACCCTCACGTCCGACTCTGACTCGGACGATGCACCCGCCATCCGCCATCATCACACCGCCCCGCCATCAGACGCCGCCCTCGTGCTCAACGTGCATGGCGGGCTTGATATCTCCTCCAGGAGGCACCACCGCTTTAAGTGGAAAGAGGTGCCGTACCCGCGGAGCTATGAGCAGGGCATATTAGATCTGTGCGTTGACCACCTTATTTCATCCATGCGCGGCTGATAATAATATGTATGCACAGCGACATCCTTGATATGCTGCTCACTCGTCAGATGAGTGGGGGGTCGTTGACGTGGCATGTGTTCCCGCCGTCGTGGAACGTTCCTGTGCAAGGTGTGCTAAAGAAAGTGTTGGATATCGGGTGTGGGAATGGCGCGTGGGTTATCGAGGCTGCCAAGTGCTGGAAGGGATGTGAAGTGGTTGGTGAGTTGCTCTCCGTTCCATTGGTCGCTGCGTGTTGATCACTTTTGGACTGTAGGCCTCGACGTCGTTTCTCTCCACCCGAATCTTGCACGTGTCTCAAGAGACAAGGATGTTGCGAGGAGGGTGAGCTGGGTCCAGGCGAATTTGTGAGTGTTGGATTTCACCCGTGGTGTCGTTTTCCTTAACCTCTTCGCACAGCCTCGAGGAGCTTCCCTTCTGCAGCGACGAATTTGACTTTGTACATGTCAAACGCATCGCGAGGGGTGTACCCGAGGACAAGGTGCGTCTCCCCGCCCGCAAATATACTTTCATCATGCTGACGATAGGGCTTCTCCCTAGTGGAACCACCTCTTCGAAGAAATTATTCGTGTTATGAAGCCAGGGGCTGCGTTCGAAGTCGTGGAAGAAGACCTGAGCTTCCCGGGGTGGCCGGAGCACGATGGGAGTGAGGTGGGCACTTTGAGGAGCAGAAGGAGTAATCTATCTGCGAGTCATCGTGATTTGTATCTTTCCACACAGAACCACGGTGTCGAGTCTGGGCGGAGCAGTGCGGTCGAGTCTTCGAGCAGCACGTCCGACTCTGCTCAATCTGGCATCGACGTTGTGCCCAAGACCGAGCAAGACTCGAAACCGCCTATCGCCATCGCCATTGAGCCTTCATCTTCCTCGTCTTCTTTCGTCACTGTCAAACATCCGTCTATATCCATATCTTTACCCACTGATACCCCGATACTGACGAGCTCCCCCACTGATATGCATCGGTCGCTCTCTCTCCGGCAACCATCGCCTACGCCCAAAGCCGTTACGAGTCCGAAGAGACCATGGACGGCTTCATCGTCCCCGCCCTTCACCTCATCCACCGCCAACACCTCCACCAGTCCTGTATCCTCAGCGCCCAATATTCCCCCACCCCCAACTCCAAAGATGGGCAAGGCCGCGCGCGAGACCCTAAGAGAGCCCATCACCGCACCCTTCTTCGTACCCCCCGCATCACCTTCATCGAAGAGCATGACGATCAACCCGCCCAAGGTGCAAAAGAGGGGCTCTGCCAACGCGGCTGTGTTGTTCGAGCCTACTACTCCGCCGTTTTTCGTGCCCCGGAATCGGAGTAAGGCGTCGTTAGTGGAGGACAAGGACAAGGACAAGGGGAAGGGGAAGGAGAAAGAGAAAGGGAAGTCGAGGACGTCAATGTTTTGGTCTGGGAGAAAGATGTCGGATGTGCAGGTCCAGGTCCAGATGCAGATGCCGGAGGAGAACGAGACCGAAGGGGCGGTGGTGAGTGGGTTGAATGAGGCCGGGCCGTCGTCACAAGGGAATGGGAGTATGCCGCCTCAACCGCAAGCGAACGGGGCACCCCGGGTGAATTGGTATGCACCGAACGCTAACGGGAGCCCACCGCCCCACGTGAATGGGAACGGACTATCGCCAGCGAACGGGATGCCACAGGCGCAGGTCGAGGTGCCGCAAGATCCTCGAGACCACAGTATCCTCGAAAGGATCTACACCGAGATGCACGAGGAGCGTTTCATCAATCTCTCGCCGCTCAGTTTACTAGCGGATGCGGTGGGGATGTGGTTCGAAAGTGAGTGGTCAATTTTTTTTTATTGTTTCGGGGGAGAATCTTTATATGCTGCGGTGAGAACGCGGGTCTCAGCCGTAGCCATGCGTAGCCACAAAGCGTTCATTCGTTTGTTCGTGAGGGTGGCTCGCTTAATGTTTTCAGCATCATTGAACTTCCTTTCCATTTTTCCTTTTCCTTCTCTGGACCCGTTGTCAGGGCTCGAGCTGACTATGGACACGTGTAGACGTTCGCACGCACCCGCCGATTGTATTCCGCTTCCCACCTTCGCGGGAGACGCCATATGACATGCGTTCACCCAACATACCTGGCAGTAGTACTAGCACTAAGGACCGAGATACCCGAAATGCGAATCCGATCATCTCGGTGGACGGTCTGCTCAACGGCGCATCGCCCTATGCCTCGCTCGACGCCTCGACACAAACTCAGATACGGACGCGTCTTCCGAACCCTGCGTTGGATGTTGATTTGCGGTCTTTGAATCTGCATCTGGCGCTGCGCGTAAAAGAGATCGTGGCGTGTGCGGAGGCGATGTGGGAGTGGGTTGAGGAGTTTCAGAGGAAACGGACGCGGGAGGAAGGCGTGTATGCTAGGATTTTGGAGTTGACGAGGGCGCAGTTTGATGAGCTGGTGTTGAGGTTTGAACTGTGAGTGTCTTTTGTTATCTTGTCTCTCCGCCCCTCTTTTTTTTTTTTCTTCTTCACTTGCATTTTTTTCTTTCACCCTACTACTTTCTTCGGTTGGTCGTTTGCCACATTCTGTTGTGTTCGAAACTTCTTGATCCACCGCCTGCTCGATTTTGCTTTCTTTTTTCGGGAGAGGCTTCTTGATCTATCTGATGGCTTGATTTGGATTGGCCATCCTGGGATGGAGTCGCCTTTTGGTGAGGCAGTCCAGAAACACAGCTGGATGGAGAGATCGGTACGCCTTTGGGACTCTCTGTTCATATCCTCTGGAAAGGGGCTTCGTTTCTAAATGTGGGAAGGGTTGTTACTGCATATCCTTCCCCTTCTGATATTCCATTCTATTTTCGTCTCTGCAACAGCACGATCTAATCAACTCCTGCCATTACAGGGACATGAGGGAACACATGGGACTCGGGTCTGTGCTCGAGGACCGGTTTAATTGGACGGTGATACCAGGTCCGACGCCCCAAGAAAAGCGCTTTTTCGGTACTGCGTGCGAGAAATGGGATGCGTATCAGCGGCTTGTGGGCGGCGGTGCGTGTGCTGTGCCGCACCCCGCAACGCGTCTTAGCCGCTCGTTACGAGTGTTCGTTGCATGGAAGTCTGCTGTACCACATGCGCAGTTATGATCTGACCCCGCGATCATGCGCGACTTCAGCACGAGGCGTGGTGGGGCCGTAATGCGTCTCGTTTCAGAGATTTTAAACACCACCTTCGAATGAAATACCCCCCAATCCAGCTCTTCCAAGATTTCGTGCTCGTGGCCTTACGTATCTGGTCCCTGTCATTTTTTCAATATAACGCACAAGGATCCTTCATTTCATCAGACTTCCATTCAAGCCATATTTGGGATAGCGAAGGGGAGAGGGTGGATATGGATTTTACTTCTTCGGGATTTCCAGGTGTTCAAGCTGGGTCGGCATCGTGATTCCCGGTTTGATGAAGGGCACGGGATACCCCCAAGGGCAAGACTTGAACCTTGTTTTGCCAGGGACCACACAAAACCCTGCATGCAGTGACAAATCGTGATCCTTGGCCTTTCTGTCGCAGACGCTCATTTCCGCATCCTCCCATCCCATCCATCCCCATACCCGCACTTCTCCCCTTACCCCTGCGTTCTTGATATTTTTATACCCATTTCTAGCGCGGATGGACGTGGACACGCTGTTGTCATTGTACGAGCATAATCGGCACCGTTGAATGGTGTCAAGATCTACTTGCATAATATCTATTGATGCTATCTATTTGGCTCATATACCACGTTACTTGGATCTTCTTTTTGAACGTGTATGTATTTCGCTGCTAGTGTCTGCACTAGTGCCTGTATAAGTAGTAATCTTGATGCATGATTGTTTGAAGGGCACCTTGGCAGGAAGGACCAGCAGATTGGTAATCTAAATCCTGCAGGACACTTACATAACTGAACGGGTGACGTTTCTGCGCGACCTATTCTGATCATTGTCTGTGCTTTCAATCACATTGTGACAAAGAGAAGTCTCATTCCTCAGCTCAACACGGCAGCCATAACTAGCGCTGAGGAACATCTGCTTAGTCTGAAAGCTTGATAGCCGGCTCTTGCCCGAAAGATACAGAAGATACGTAGCTAAGATAACGGGGCTGCCCTGCTCGAGAGGGAAAAGATTCGTTGGGGTGACGATCGAGCGAGAGAGCGAGGTCAACGTGTGGCAAGTATTGAGATGACATCGCAGAGATTGGATTGCGTGCTGCGGTAGTAATAGTAATAGCCTAGGTTCCAAGCAAGCCTATCGACACGCCGCCAATATATGAAACCAGTGACGCAAAACCTGATCGCCACGGTGACTGCATGCCTCCACAAACACCATCCTGAGACATTGCATTGGGCGATCGTGATTCGTGATGCAGCCCTTGAGGTTTCGGTTGGCAGCCCATGATGAACGGGCAGTCGCCCACGGAATCCCTGTGGCGGGGAATGCGTAAGAGATTTTTTCCTGGCATGGTCTAGGAACGCCGCTGTCATTAGCCTTATGTAGAAACTAGTTGTTTGTCGGTTACTTGGTATATCTCCAAAAAAAAAACACACCCAACACACACCGTCAGGGAACATTTTACATATGCAATAGACAAGAACCCTGACTGGGATGGGTCGACCGGTCAATCGCGGTGAAAATACATAGGATGACTTCTATAGAAGATTATTATGTAAAAGCAGAGTCTCAGTAACGAGTAACCACCAACGGAAAGAGAACGTTCATCGTGATGTTCTTGGAACGTTGACCAGGGTCAATCGGTCAATCACCACTTCCATTTTTGAAAAAGATGGACTCCGCGAACAAGCTCGCCAAAGGGGAAAGAACTGATCGCACGCGACAATGAGCATGGACAGAAATGTACATGCCGCACCCGTTTCGTCTTCAGGGGATACATTTTTGCATCCGATGACCTCGACTTTAAACGTGTTGGGAAAATACTCTTTCATGATTCGGGCATAGCATGGCACTGTTGACACCAGTGTACAAACATCTTGAAATATGATAGAGTTGCAATTGGTAAAAGAAATATGGATAAAATTCAGACATCGAAACAGAAGCATGGCAGGCGAATTGATCAATTATTTGTACAATTTCAGCCGGGACAGCTGTGAGTAAGTAGCTAAGGAAGGTGACACGAAGAAGCGTAAACCACACGACACAGAGACGAGGGGGGAAAGCATAAAACAACCCAGTTTAGAAGGGACAAGAAATCTTATCATCATGCAGAGCAAAACACGCGTCATTCATTATTCATATCTTCATCTTCTGTTGGTGTAATGGCCTTGAGTGACCGGAGGCTGTGTGGCCCAATGCTGCGAGTGCTGCTGCGCAGCAGCAACGGCCAAACCACCCAGCGGTTGACCGCCCTGACCAGGACCACCAGCGTACGAGTAATTTGGAGGCGGCAAGCCCATGTGGCCACCGTACATGCTAGGGTCTGTCGGACTTCCAGCATGACCACCTCCAGGTCCATGATGCCCGTGATGTTGGGCATGGGCATATCCTCCAGTCGGCGACGTGCCATACTGAGGCGACTGAGGCACTTGAGAGTGTTGTTGTTGGGGACTCGTCGGTGAGCCAAGAGATATTTGTGATTGAGGCGGTGCCTGTGGCGGCTGCTGGTGTGAAGATGGAATGGAAAGGGGAGGAGGGATAGAACTATTTGGGGTCTGTGGCGATCCGGGGCCAGCACGACCAGGCCCAGTGCCTGTGGACGGACGCCGACGACGCTTGTCTCCCGCCGTAGCTGAACGATTGCCACGAGCGATCTCCTCGTCATCATCGTCGCCATCCTCCTTCGTGGCACTCTGGGGGCCACCGACGGGACCGCCAGGGATAGCAAGCCCGCCTGGGAGATTGGTGCTTCCAGGGCCGGGTAGAGACATCGGCCCTGATGCACGACCTATGGGCGTACCGACTGGCATTGCAGAAGGGAGTGAACCGTGGGGAGCATTTAAACATGCTTGGATAAGATTTTTGCCCTCCGGTTGAGTGACAAGAGGTTGAAGCTTAGAGGTAGTGAAGGTGTACACGAGCCCAGTCTCTGAAACGACGAGGAGAAGGACTTGGGTACCGGTGAGGGTAGAAAGTTCATAAGCCTGATGAGTGAGATAATTCGGTTAGATAAGCGCGAGCGAACTTTTGATGAAATCCGCATATACCTTTTTCATGATGCCTGCGAAAGTGGACAACATATTGAGCAAAAGTACACAGAGGGCAAAGGAAGTCGATCGCGTACCAGCTTTCCTTTTGGAGAATGTTATGTGACGTCTCGATTTATCTTGAATAAACTCGATCTTAATCTTCCGCCTTCCTGCCTTCTTGTCCTTTGGTTTCTCCTCCTCGTCATCATCGTCTCCACCACTCTCGGCTGCATCTTGATCGTGGATGAAGCCATCTTCTGGAACACCTGCTTGTACTGGTTGGGGTAGGTGTTGCTGACCACCTGGTGGCGGTGGTTGCTGCTGAGGATCTACTATGCCTGGGTTTGCTAAATTGAGGTCCGTGCGCTGGCGCTTACGCATGGTTGGAGAAGAGGCGGCGGGGTCGTCTTGGATGTTCTGACCGGAAAGGGAAGGTTGTTGGGTGTGGTGTTGAGCCGCGGCGTTGGAATAAGGATAAGATGGCGAGGTCGTGGCGGTAGAAGTTGGTTGACGGCGATAGGCCATACGAGGTGTTTAACCTGTGTATGCTGTGGGCGACGATGAGGACGACGCGTATAAAAGGAATAAAAGGAAGTTGTTGACGATGTTAAGCGCGACTTGGAGGATGTTAGTGTCAATGCGGATGGCGTCCTTAAAAGGAATCGCTGAAGTTGGAAGGAGGTGGAAAAGGGAGGGAGTTGTCAACGGGGCGTGTGTTGTCTCAGTCTGGACGATCAAAAAAAGACTGTTGGTTGTGGTTATTTGTTTGGCTCACATCGGAGTATCAGATGCCCGCCCAGGCACATTCGGTAATCCCCGCCGACTCTCCTTCCGCAGCCACCGCTCCCACGATACCCGCTTCCGTAAGTTCCATTGGGAACTACTATTCCTTTTATGGTAATGATTACCTCGTGGCAATATATCCAACCTATCCGTTTTTGGTAACATCACAACCTCGTGTCATCTGACGTGACAACATTGATATCAAAGTTTTCAATTTCCAAACAAACATAATAAATCGAAAAAAGGTGTAGATATCACAACGCTAAAAACTCATCGTCGTACACAATGCATGTAATCTTCATCATCCTCCAGAAGCTCCACAAAAGCGTGCTCCTGTGGCGCCTAGCGCTCTTGTCCTTTCCCCTGTGATTTTGACATTCGAAAGATCTGGACAATGGTCTCTTTAGTGTCTCCTGTCGGGGCCGGTCCGCATGTTGGTCACAAAGTGTTAGCGAAGAACGTGTCATGACTCTATTGACGGAGTGACCGGGATGCCAAGTCCTACTAATGCGCCTCTGACACGCTCGTCAAGGTTTGTGGCACTACCACTAAGCCGGACCCGTTCAAGCGCAATTTCGATAGCTCGTACGTCGCACCGACTACGCCAGGTTTGAGGCAATATGCCGTGCACGTACGCCGCTAGCTCTACGTCTGAGTTGGTCGGTGTAATACAAGAGGTGGTGAAAGACGAAGAATCCATCAGCCAGCCCAAAAGAAAATGCATACAACGATACGTACCACTCGGCTCACTCACAAGTCGGCTTAAATGCAGATCGTTGCAGTCCTTGTCGCGACAAACACCCCCACCAGGCACTTCGTACTGACATACCCGAACACCTGAGTCGTAAGCGGTGAGTTGTCCAAGGGCCCGCTGCAAAGTTGCGAGCTTCAAAGGCTTGAGATCTGGAACAAAAACAGTGGAAGATGAATGAGATAATGACGGTGCACGGTAGATAAGCGAAGCGGGTAATGAGGATGAGGATGTATCATGTGCACTGCTGGCATTGGGTCGTGACGATCTAGCTGAATGAGAGGCAGTTCGCCGAGGATCTTGAGAAGATTCGGCATCAAGAGGTGCTGAACGTAATTGGGATAGAAGTAGAGGGTAGGTCGAAAATGGCGAATCGTATGACGCATAGCCCATTTGAATATCTTGCGATTCCTTCGAAACCTGGCACACCACGGCACCCCCGACGTCAGCATAGATAGGCCTGAATAGGCCGAGCCAGCCTCGACGATCGAACCAATGGAGACGCACCTGCGACGATGATGGCACATCAGACTCGCCAGCAGGTTGATGCAACGTTGCGTTTGAAGAAACCTAGATCCGACGGAGTCGCAAATGAAAAAGAAACAGAGAACAAATATCAGGATATAAAATACGGTCAAAGGAAGCGAAGAAAAGTCCTTGCCCATTGTTCAAGACGTGCTTCCTCTGTCATCGTTAGTGCTGGAAAAGTGAAGGAGGTATGAACATAACGGATAAGGGAACGATGAATTCAATGTGAAGATGTGAGGATCTGCTCAACGAATGCGACAAGGTACGAACCTTGATTTTCGTCGACATTGCCATCATTAGTGATTGGCTCGAATCCTACACCCCCTGAGTAGACCCAAGCAACAATGGCGAGGATCGAAATGAAAAGAGTGTTTACAAAAGGGAAATGATTGAATAGAAACAAATTAGGATAAAATGAGGATAGGATGGAAGGAAGAACGAAATAAAGCAAGACAATAACCATCACCCAGGGGGGACAAACAAAGAGATCATATCAGCCGGGTGTCGGACTGGTGAAGAACCGGGAAGAACCAATGGTTTGATCTGAGGTTACTAGGTCGTTGCTGCTCTCTCCAGAAACGGGTTCCTCGATGGGATTGACCACAGAGATGTCAGCGCTTGCTAGTTCACCGTTATCTAGAAACTGGTATGAGTACCCATGAACCTATTTGAGAAGAGGATCGCGGGCGGATCTATAATAGGCACAGGAACAACCTTGGGCAAAAGGACGCTCCAACGCCATCCTCCACACGCAAAAATAGATCGCAGTGAAATCGCAATGCGATAAAGTATGGGTCACGGCAGGCCACGACACAACAGCACGACAAGATAACAAAGGCAAAAGCGATGAAGAATCAAGCGAACCTTGCGTATCTTCCATGATTGCATCAACCTGTTCAGATGATTCCGCTTCTCCGACGTGGCCGTTGTGAAGGAATATAGCGTTGTCCTCCTGCTTGATGGGCAATCTTGAATGATCCGACGTCACCATGAGGGTGTTCACTGAAACTACAACACCTTCGGTTGTCGAAGGCCCTGCGACTGCTGGTTGAGTCGTCGTCGTCGCTTTCCCGGACATCTAAGAGTTCCGTAAATGATCTGATGAAAGTGGAAACAAAAACAGAACGCACAGCAGCAAGCTTTTTCTGCCGTAGCTCTTCTCTCTGGGCGATCATTTGGCGCATCTTTTTGATCTCCTCCTCTTTCTCAGCAAGAGCGGCGGGCGACATACCCAAAGGAGCGTTGCCATTCGGGGTAGTTGACCGCGCTTCGCCGTTAGCAAAACTATTAGATGTGCCATTACCACCAAAGCGTGGAAGACGAGCTGAGACGACCGGTGAATATGATGATAGACCGTCATACAACGCAGGACCACCGGTGTATTCGCCATCTCCATCATCCTCGCTGTCGCTGAGCTCAATGACACAACGTCGCACGCCGCTCACTCCTGCAAAACTTCCTGCTTTCCGTCGAAGCAACGGAACGGGTTGGATGTAGCCGTTGCTCGAGTACCCGTTGCCAGAAGGAGCTCTGGAAGTGCCAGGGCCGTGGTCAAAATCAACAAAGTCTGCAGCGACCGGTCGCTTGGTACCCCTTCGTTGTAGACCATTGGTGTCATAAGCCGGGCTGGTGGATGCAAAATTTGGAGCGGCGGAACTGGAGGCCGCCATGTAATCACCTGGCGCCGATGTGGCAGATAAGGATGTACCAGAGTATGTATCTGAGGACAGTGCCATGGAATAGCCAGACGAAGGCGGAGCATCAGTTGTCGGCGAAATAGTGCTGCGTGTTTCAGAGGGTCTTGAATCAGTCGAGGTAAAAAGGGTTCGACCAGATGGATCCTCAGAAGAGGCTGATTGTGGAGCAACGAGTGCGGTAAAGGCCTCATCAACTTCCATGGTTTCAGGACTGGCGTATCTTGCGGCACGCAATGCTATTGGACTATCTGTGACGTCGTTATCCACAGCAGGAATGCTCTTCAAAAAATCTTCGACAATCTCAGTTGCAGCAACATGAGTCTGTTCAACGTCTCTGTCCCTGGTCGAGGATGGACCACCAGGGGAGTCGGACTGCTTAGCCTTGCGGGAATCGGAAACAACTTTGCGAGCGAGTAGCTCCCGTCGTTTTTGTTGCTCGATCATGTGAAGAAACTGAGAAGAGGGCGAATCAGCTGCTGACGGCGATGTTGGTTCCATTTTAACGTCAGTGGGTTCAGGTGCTGACGGTATACGGAGACCGAGACGAGCAGCGAGTTTGCTGCCTGTGCGATCGGAAGCATGACCAGAAGTCGCGATTGGGCTAGAAAAATCTTTGTGGGAAGGGATTGTTATGGGCGGAGGCATCGCGGAGGAAGTGGAGACGGAGCGAATTGAATGCGAAGGCGAAGCAGGAACGGGGGACATCATTTCGGGTGTAGGGTATGGAATGAGATCAGTGGTATCCAGGTTGGTTGGCATACGCAGATTGAGTTCGGTGAAAACGTAGAACACTACTTGACGGCTAAGGCCACAATCGACGAGGTATTCGGGTGGGACAGCCCAACCAAGTAGATCTAAGACCATGTCTTTTGCGGTATTATACTGATCCTGAGACACTACATCCGAAGAGTAAAAAAATGGTCAGTTAACGTCATCAACGAAAAGTCAACACGAACTGGCCAGCCCTGGCCTGACATGATCTGCGTCAAGTCTATACGTGGAAGTTTCGAGAATAAATGGATGTGAAAAACTAGGTGATGGGTGCTGGAAGCTTGATTCAGAGGCAGTTTTCGAGGGCACAAAAGGAGAATCGAGGCGATTTGAAGATCGAGGCGGAGGGTTTGAGTCAATTACTGGAGAGGTAGGGACGGGTCTGGAGGTAATGTTGTCCTTGGAGGAAGTTTCGAGCCTCCGGAATTTTGGAGGGGGGGACGTAGGTCTTTGAGGGGGCGGAGGGGCGGATTCTTCTGTATCGCTGATTTCACCTTCTTCTCGGATTTGACCATCTTCAATGTCTGGTGTCGAATCAGGCGGCGGCTCCTCTGATGTTGATGGAACCTTGTTCTGTGTCGGAAAATAATTTGCAAAAGGCCTTGAGGAAGGAAGCTCTTCTTGACCGTAATCTAATTGCATAGTCTGTTCGACCTGGGGACGTTGGGGCAGCGGTGGTACTTGCTCGACAGCCACTTTGCGGCGCTTTCTTGAAAGCAAAGCAGCTGCGCGTAATGATTGTGCAGGATCCTGCGATGGTGGGCTATCGATATCCATCATTATTAAACTTGAACCTGCAGAAGACGCTGGAAGGCCAGTTGAAGACACAGGGTTGCGAGGGATGCGAGCGGGATGGGACGAAACAAACCTCTGAAAGGAACCTGAAAGGGATAACATTTGCTGACGTGAGCAACGCACGGACCATTGAGTGTCGATAACGGCATATGCCTAACTTATTAGGGTTAGGGTTTACATAATAATACAATGTGACAACTAAAAGTAAATCCGATTTCTTTACTTCATGCCTCTTGACGGACACAGTTACCTGGCATCATACGGATGGTCAGGCAAAGGCACTGGCCTTCGCAGCGGAGCGATAGATAGGCCCCTTGCTATTCCTCCAAAACGTAACCTCTCAGGCGTAGGCAAAGACCGCGACGAAGCATTCCCCTTCTGGGATCAGTGCGTTCTCTCTCATTCCAATTCTCTAACCCCTTATCCATTCAAAGTCTATATTCAGCAGCCACCAAAGCTATCACCATCAAAATAGCAGACGAGGATGAAGAGAATGACGATGAGGATACGAATGAGGTCGGGTTGCATATGCCGTCATATGACACTCCTCCCGCTCACTACATGTCATGATTAGGATACCTCGACTACCCTCCAACTAAAACGAACCGCAACAGGCATCATCTCGAATAGAAGACCGATATCGGGCACCCCTGCCAGTGCATCCGAAACCTCTACCCCAGACTCAGACCCATACCCGCGCGCCTCCGTAATTACCATTGCGAAACGTGAGGCTGCTAGAAAGGGTTTATATTCTCGGTTTTTCCGTGGGCCGGTATTGGCTCCCGATATTCCCAGCAACCTGGAATCACCCCTTACTTTGTCTCCCATACATTCTGCCGATCACACCCCCGAAAGGCAGATTGTTCCTCACACTCACGCCCCAAGCACAAAGGAAAGCATAAAGCGGACCCCTCTTCAGACCAAGGAGGAGCGGAGAGAAAGAAGACGACTAAAAAGGGAGAGAAAGGAGAAGAAAGCGATAAAGAAAGCGGCAAAAGCTGAGAAACAAAAGACAACACTCGTGTCAAAGGACGAACGCAGGGCAGCCAAAAGGGTTCAAAAGACATTGGAAAAAGGACTACCTGATAATGCCGAACTTGAAAAACCACCCCGAGATGTGACCGTTGATCAGTCCCGATCACAGGGACAACATGAAGGTGATGAGGCGAAGAGGAAAAAGAGAAATTCGTAATGCTGCATTCGAGTTGTATACCTCAGACCAATCAGTATACCCATTGCATCGACAATGTAGCTATTTTCGTTACAACAGACTGTCATATGTCCACTGCCATCCAGTGTATTAGGTCAGCAACAGCAGAATCTCCGAGCACACATTGAAAACGCCTCTCCAGTTCCGATGCTACAAACCAAACTGCTATGATTGGAATTTACGTGCACTATTCTACATGATTCCCACGTGATGTACTGCCAAAAGCAAGCCAATCAAATCGTGCGGGAGAGCTAAAAAAAATATGACAATGAACAGGAGATGGGAATCGTGAAGAATTGTCTGTCACTCGATCAAATGATCATCCTCGCACGTTCCGCCAAGCGCTTTGCATGGCGATGCGTCTGGCCTGTGGAGTGAGTAGTGTGTGACACAGCAATCAGTACAATGAGATGACAGGCCAGATCACGAATGGGGCCCACCTGATCAAGGGAGATGGAATCTTCCTTGAGTTCCACCTTCTGTCTGCCGTCATCCTCCTCATCTTCGTCATCCACATCAAACATAGATCGAGAGGAGGAAGTCCTCATACCGCCAAATGCAGCCTTGCCGCCCGCTAACGAAAACGGCGTCGACGCAACAGCCGTGCCAAAAACGCTAGCGTTCTTCGGCGCACCGAAAGCAGCAAAGTCCTGCACAACTTTGCGAGGAGGGGACGACGGCGCTGATGGGGGGCTGCTTGGCACCATAGTAGAATAACGCTTTTCTGTCGTAGATCGGGCAGGTGTAGGTGGCGAATATGGATACGTGTACAGATTTCGGTTGGCAGTCTGTCTTGCAAGGAGATACTTCTCCGTGAACCGCGAGCCATGCACCTTGTGGAAAGTAGTTCGTTAGATCATGATTGAAACATCGGAGCACAACGCACCCTCTGCAACTGTGGCCTTGCCTCTCGCAGTGAGGAGGCATGAGTGAAGACTGCAACGTTATGTACAGCTTCAGGAGACTCCTTATAGATGCTTTCGATTACAACTTTCTTGGTGCTTTCATTCCGGAGGAGTAATTTCTCGTGTAATTCACGAGCGACATCATCGACGCTTTCATTGTTTCCGAGAATTCGCTGCGCGACTGCATGCCCCACCTCTCGGACAAGGCGTTCCATATCGAGGTTTTCCAGCACACTGCCTACAATGGCATGCGATAGGAGATCAGCCGTGGTAAGGGGGAGCATGAGCCCAGACGTGATGGTTGTAATTGCTTGGTAGAAGTCTGTTGCATACTGAAATATTTTCTAAGTACCCGCCACAAACGAGAAACGACGACCCCTACCGAGTAACCACTGAGTGCCGGTTCGCATGCAACAAAGAACTGGAAAGCTGTTATCTAAACCCTTGACAATTAACAGCAGTGAACCTACCAGTGTGATGCCTCGACTAGCCATTTCCCGAACAACTTGTAGCGGATCATGTCCATCTGGCGAGCCCTCGTCGAATCCTGCCAAGGATTGAGTATATCGCTCGAGTAGTCCGATCAGGTACTCCGATGCTCACCATCCCCATACTCTCCTATCCCATGTGGTGGTGCATCAGCAATCAAGACCACCATCTTGCTCGCATGTTCCCGCCATTCCATATGAAGCACTTCGGCCAGCGCAGCTGTCACTGCCTCAGGTCCATCACCCCCTCCAGAGGCATACAGTCCTGCAAGGTCCTTGTGTACCTTGCTGATATCAGATGAGAACCCAAAGTTCTTCACAACATATGTGTGATCCTGTGGTGGATGGTCGCGGAACGCAACAAGCCCGACACGTAAATCTTCCTGGGATTGCAGCTTCCCCGACTCAAATATATGTGCACAGATGTCTTGGATGTTCTTTGTTGCAGAGGAGATGTAGCTCCCTTGGCTACCCGTACAGTCTTGCACAAACACCAGGTCGCTGCACGCAGGAGTGAACACGATTGTGGGAATAGAATCGTACGGATAACTCACAGCATCTTTCGTCCGTCATAGTAGGATTCATCATGAAATTGAGGTGTCTTCTGCGCCGCATTGGCATCGAAATCCATGTCTTCATCCATGATGTGTTCCTAGTAGTTCAAACGGCCGGGAATATCGAGAAATCTTGGTCTGTTTTCGTGTCCGTCCTTGCTTGAGAGGTGGTGGAAAGGGCTCTGGAGGATTCAGGCAGGTAAATATAGTTAATGTTCAGGCGTAGAATCTTGAAGTGAGGCTTCTTGTGTGTGCTAGTTCCAGGCGGCATCCTGCAGGCATATCGGATCTGAGCAATCGGACTCCGGATCTGTCTACTGTTATACACAACCCAGCGCCCAGACACCAATCTGGAACACTCAGACCATCTTGCATGAATTCAACTGCGAAATAACATCTATGGTGTAAAGTAGATATACAATATGCGAAATAATCAAGGTTCTCGTCTAATACCTAACAGCCACGTAGCCCACGGTGTTGTCCAACTAGGAAGAATCGCACCTCCGGGTCGCAAGAGACTCCGATAGAGCATTACGAGACCCGCACTGGCACCTCCCAATAGAGCGGTAAATGTCACGTAAACACGCAGCCGTTCTGAGGCTGTCATCGCGCGGTCTGCGCCTCCGGGTATTGCAGCGTGGCTTCAGGAGGTCAGCAGGTCTTCACAATATAGAAGTACAGGGACGACTCACGGGTTCATGGCAATGCTGCAAATCGCATGGAAAACGTCTGCAACCTGTTCTGTCTTAACGCTGACGGCGACGGGCACCTGGAGGCCAAGACGTCTGCAGTATACGTCAGGTTGAACTTCGTGTCTCTACGCTGACATCAGAAAGGGACTGGTTTTGGAACACAAGTATCCAACCTGTTGTGCAAGGTCCAGGTCTGACTTCGTTGCAACGAGTAGGGTCGGTATATGATCGAGGTTGTATTGTTGCTGCAATTATAATTGAGCCAGCGTCTACTTGGATTTCAGGGTCGAAATAGTAACTTACGCGCAAATTACTAATGTAAGAGAACGAGTTAGTATCGCTGGAATCGTGCACATATACTATGACGTCAGCAAAATCCGTCTTCTTCGATGCACGAAGCGTTTCAGCCTCATATTTGGACCCGAACTCCTGAAGCTAAAACCAAGCGTGTGAATCGCTAACATTTAGAGTGTTGTCGAAACCTTACCACCAAATACTTTTCCGACCCATCAATATCCACGGCGTTAACCACGCTGACCATCTTACTAGTGGGCTCATAGGTCTCGCGAAACGGCTTCCCGGCGAATGACCGCAATAACGACGTCTTGCCTGAACCAGCCGCACCACAGACGTAACATAGAAATACGTTCCGGGTAACTTTGCCTTTCCGTCGGTCAACTTTGCGAGGACGAGTTGTTAGTAGTGCGGAAGTGCGCTGTTCATCGGGGTATCCAAGGTAGGCAAGGTATGAAAGGGTAGTTTTGTGATTTAAGAGAGTAGTCATACTGGTATGTGCATGAGCAGGGCTTCAAAAGAGAGTAAATCAAAATACAGACCTCCATTGAGCAAGCCAGCCTTGCAGAGTGACTGCTCCTTTGCCATCCACTAAAGTCGTGTCGGGAAAATTTTGGCTTGCCCAGGGGTTCCCCGGGGAGGTACTGAACAGCTCTTCCAGTTCTGCATTGTTGAGTGCACCATCTTGATCCTAGCAATAATTGTAAGCGTAACATAGAAGGTAGGTTTAGGGGTCCAAACCTTGTCGAAAGTTTCAAAGATATCAGTGAAGAACTGATATCCTTGCGGACTCAGTTCAACAGAACAGTCATGGGGCACGTCAAATCTGCAAAGCTAATCAAATTTGAAGCTCATCAACGTAAAACTGCTTACTTTGGAAGCAGGAATGCCTCAGTGAGTCGCAAGTCCTCTGCATAACCAAATTTGCGTAGAACAGTCCATGTTGTCTCCAGCCTTCCGCGTTGTATGAATATTGTATGCAGGTACAAGAATCCATCCTCGGTCAATCCATTATCTCGTACGCCCCCCTCCGCATGTTCGCGAACCATATCTTTGATACCTTCAAGTTCCTGTAGCTGTAGAGGGACATCAAAACATTTTCGCTACCCACGTGGTGATCAGCACTGCAAGGCATAGAGGTATTGGCAAAAGACAAACTTGGAATTCATTCAGCTCTGCAGCATCGAGAACGCCATCCTTGTTTGCATCACAGAGTTTAAATATTCGCTTCAGGGCGCTCACGCAAGCGGGTTTCAGGACCTGGAGGGTTTCAGCAGAGAACATACCATAAATGATTGGTACGCACATGTTCCCGTGAGTCGTAAAGAGGAGCAGTGGGATGTAAAACCGCTTTCTGTGCAAAGTAGATGACCTCGGAAACGTTCAGAGGTAGCTTGGCCGAACATTCAACACATGTCTCAACCTCCTACATGATGTAATTAGTTCCAAGGACGTCGCACGAAATGAGGTGGCATGCCTTGAACTCATTCATAATAGGTATAATTTCTTCCTCTAGAGCTTCATTAGTGACCTCACCGCCTCTTAGGTCGATCTTATTTCCGACAAGGATCACAGGTACCTGGAATGAGTGTTAGGAGCTAAGGGGAGGAATCGAAGACAAAACAAACATTAACGCCTAGTTGACGAAATAAGGGGAGCCAATATGTAGGTATTCGATCAAATGAGTGAGGGTTGTCGATTGAATAGACCACGCAAATAACATGTGCTTTGCGCACTTCCGATTCGAGATGCTGTCGGTCTTGTGGGCCAGCTTGAGTCACAAGATTGAGAAAGGCGTGACTGGAACATAAGACTGTGAAACATACCTCCTGAATCGACAATATAGGTGGTCACGTTCTCTGGGGTGACTTCCGGTGGTATGGTAACCTCCGGAACAACATGTTGAACCTGGGGTTGAAGTTATCAGTACGACGAATACGTGCAGATGCGAGGAACATACGTGGGCAACGAAAGACTCTTTGATGAGAGAGGTGACTATGGTACTTTTACCAACACCCTCTGCGAAGACATTAATACACGTGGTGGATTGCGGGGATAACGACGTACCATCTCCTACAAGCAAAATGCGAACATCCCTCCTCATGACCCTGTAGCGCGTCGACGCTGGAAAGACGACGTGGTGGTTCTGCCGTTCGGATAAGTGACGTTTGACGATGGACGTGAACTGACCTCCCTGTTTGGTGTCTGTGCCAATGAGCCGCCTTGATTATGTCATCATACACATACTGATGTAAGTACGTATACGTACTCAGGCTGGCGAGAGCATCGCTCTTCCGAGTCTTCCCAAGCTCTTCCTGCCTGACACTATGACTGTCGAAGCTCCTGGTCTCATCCTTCCAAGCGATGTCCTAATCATCGTAATGGAAAATCTCGCAATCGAAGACCTGGTCAGTCTTTCTTGCACGTGCAAATTCGTGAACCTCTTGGTATGTAAATTAAGAATAGTTATCTCTAATATAATTAAATCTCTGATCTGCGTATCATTGATAGGTCCACGAGTTTGGATGGTCGCCATACCTCAAACGCAGCGATCGCCCGTCATTCACGTTGCAGCTAGCACGCAAACACTGGTCGCATTTCGACCAATTGCGATACAATGTGACGTCTGACCGCTGGTGGACTCAGGCCAAATTTAACGCCCGTCCATTATCACATCCATGGCGCACCAAATTTCAGCCTATTCTTGCCTTGTCTACTTCTATGTTGCTGGTGGCTGCAGGTCACACCATCTACGCATACACTATAACCGACTCTTTCTCACTCACCGATGACGGTGCTCCCGGAATCTCACATGAGGGCTCATATTCCTTTGCAAATAATCAGTGGGAGATCACTAGTCTCACTTTTATTCCCTATGATCATTCGGAAAGGACGGTAGCCATCGGTTTCGAAGATGGACACATAGAACGTATATACCTCCCTCCATTTCCAAAGGAACAAGAGAAGAATCAGCCGCCGTCATTGACCCTGGAACGCACATACTCTCTCGGGTCGCGCATCATGGATCTAGTAGAGAGCCTTTCATGCTCAGACAGCATGCTCTTGTCTCTATCAGCGTCCGGAACAGCAGGCCTCTACAACCTATCCGCAGAATCGCCGCTCGTCAGCACCATAGAGCTGGAGTGGAGATCCTGGTCGAGTTTTCTCTGCATGACGTCCTCCCAACCATACGCTGTATTTGGCACAACTTCCCCAAATCCCCTCGTCGTTCACGCAGTGACCCCTTCCTCACTACACCCTACACCATTTGCCATCCTCCATCCCACGCGTGAACGCTCCACCGCAGTATACGGTATCACAGACGCACCACCGTCTGCACCGTGGGGTTCCTCAAAACAGGTCATCGTATCCGGGTGGTATGATGGTGTTGTTCGGGTGCATGATATGCGCTCGGGTCGGCGTGATTCAGGGGTGCCGGGCAGCCCCGCCCCCTTACGTCCTATGCTCACCCTCCGCGACCCCTGGTCCGACGAGCCCATCTATTCCGTTTCATGCGGAGGCGGCTCTTCAAGTTTCGTGGCAGCCGGAACTGCCCGTCATAGCGTCGTTGCATTCTGGGATGTTCGCCGTCCCACAGAGGGATGGAGTGCGCATGCTCCAGGCAATGACTCATCACCAGTCTACTCGCTCATATGCGAGAGCTCTCGTGTCTTTGGCGTCACGCAAAGTCGACCCTTCGTGTTCGACTTTGGGCCCGGTGTGACTAAAGAGACATACCCTTTCCTACCTTCTTCCACGCGCTCCCAGTGCGACTCGCTCCAACCGAACGAGGACGGAATCGGATACCGTGTCGCCGAATACAATCATAGTCGCACATAGAAAATGTCATACATATCGAGTCCATTCGAGTCCAATCGTGTATATTTTGGTTGCCTACACAACACCGCTGCATATTATAGAACCGGAGGAAGGTAACGTTGAATGAGCTAGAGGTTTCCATGCATGCGTGGGAGTACAAAAAACATGACCCAAGAAATGAGATGCAATGGATGGGCATGGATTGGTGGAATCGCAAGATAAGAAAGATTATAGAATAAACAAACAACAGCGATAACAACGTTGAGGACACAACGAGCCCAGCGAAACAAAAATGAAGAAGCAACATTAGGTAGATGTCGACGGCGTCTGTGACCGTGTCGCCCAGTTAAACAATTGCCGCATGTCGCTGGCGGGAGGAGTATCGGCCGGCTGCTTGGGCTCGACAAGCAGGCTATAACGAACGGCCAACTCAGCGGATGGACAGGAGAAGCTATGTAAACGACAAACCTTCGTCTATAGAGATCCTGAAGGTCACCGTGGTGCTTTGATTTCTCAAACGCCACTTGGAGGTATTCTTGCACCTCTGGAATTTTCTTAAGATTATATGGTACTTGGAAGCGTTGCATGTCTAGAACAAAAATTAAAACGAGAAACCCGCAAGAAAAGGTGATATTCAAACCTTGAACAATCCGAGCTAGCTTATGGTACTTATTGAAATTAAGAAGCTTCTTCCCTGGAGCACCAAGGGAACCAGGGGAGTCACGGTATGAAGGGTTTCCCTCGCGACAGAAAGTCACATCAGTCAAGTAAAGGCCTTATGTTCCGGTCAATAAAATACAGATTTCAGATAAAAGTAAAGCCGTACCCAAGAACGGAACTGCTGGTGGTGCTAAATTGCGAAGCCGGCTTCGGTATTGATGGTAGTTCCGCCCATGATCTGCCAATCGACGCAATGACTCCAATTGCATCTTACTTTTTTGCGGAACACCCTGAGAATCGCTAAGAACGACGTCACGGCGTGAGCAACATGGATACTTACCAGCCAAGTCTGACGTAGCCGAGATATCGTGGAAGAGTCAAGAGCCGCCAGGATGGACCGAGGAGTGCTAAAGTTGTGCAATGAAGTACATCGCTAAAAGGACAACAGTCGGTCGGGAGAGTAATAACAATGTCATATTCACTCACATCAGCAACCTTGATAAAGAATTTCACGAGTAACGTCCGCTTCTTCATATCATGCTCGTTCAAGATGTTTTCGGCCACCCATCCCGTAATAACAGTGCTCAAGGAGGAAACAGCTCTGACGTTGACAGGAGGCTTTGAACCCTCCTGTCCCGTCTCCAGAACCTCCTCAGGTTGAATCGCACAGTACAAGTTGCATTCCATGATCGTCAGCTGTCTCGCCAACTCAAGAGCGTCAAAATCAGTGACGGCAACAGAGTCGAAATTCTTGCCACGAAGCGTGGCCAGCAGTGCCTTCGTCATCGTTGGTCGCGGAATTTCGGACGGTGAATGCGACGGAGGATTGATTGACATGCCAGGATCGCGGGCACGTTCACTCTTGGGGCTCACAAGACTGGTGTTGGAGTCCTGCCGCATGGAAATTAGATCGAGAATCCGCTGGGAGGGCGTAGGGAAGTAATGCAAGAGTGCATCTCTCGTGAAAGATGAAAGATGCGGGAGAGCGACGTCGTCAACGCCAGGTCGCCAGTACATCTCTAACCACGTCTTGAGGAAATTGGATACGCGCAAGCGGATCGGGATGCCTTTGCGCTGCTGCCAAATTCTCATTTCATCTTCCGAAAGATCAGGCGGAGGCATGATATTGTAGCGGTCGATGATCGTCTCCACAAGTGCAAGCGGAGTGGTGAAAAGACGAAAGGTGAGGAAGAAGACCGCGGAAAACGCAGGATCTACGAGGCTGTCATGAGGGGTCATTCTCTCAAACAGGACCTCTATTGTCGCTGCGACCAGATGACCCTCATTGTTGCAGATGACATCTTCTGAAGAGTAGTCATGACCAAGGGGATCACGCTCTACTTGCAGCGAGGTAGGAAGATCATCGTTTATCAACCGCTCCTCGAACGTGTCGATAGTCTGGCGATCCTGTTGTTCCGCGTGTTCACAAGTGTCATCGACTGTCGGTGAAGGCGATAATGGAGGACGTTCCATTGGCTTGAGCACTTCGGAGTCGCTCAGAGATGATAGGCCGCCTTCTGGTGTTGTCGGTTGAGTCTCATGCGAGCTGACAGAAGTTGCTGTGACAATGGATGTGTCTGAAGATTCGTCTCGGACGCCAGTATCGTTCGGCGTGGATGAAGGTGGTGCCACAGCTTGTATGGTGACGTCTTCTTCGTCAACGCCACTGCGATGTAGGCTCCGATGCAGGGATAAGGCGGAACTCGACGTCTGGCCAGTCCTACGAGAGAATTTGCTCGGAGTAAACGGTGCAGGGTTTGAATCCCACGTGGTAGGAATTTGGATGATAAACTGCCTCTCTCCCGAAGCCCTATTCAAGCAAATTTTAACGGCCGTAACGCAAGCTGCACCTGCTTTACATGCTGCTGTAGCAGATAGTATCAAGGACGCCTTTTCAGATTCCTCTGTCACATCGAGAGGGAGGGGCACCGTGAGTAACCGCACAGATTCGGCAAGAGAACTGGTAACAGTGTAGAGTCTCTCTTTCGCGATTTTCAAGTTCCCGATCTTCTGAGGTGAGATGTCGGGATGTCGCATGACAGCTTCGACAATAGTGAGCAACTTGCACACCATCTCTACCACTTCTCGTACGAGATCATACATCTGGCCCGTGCTGGAGGCATGCGACGATCTCGAATGAGAGTGTGCATGACCGATGAAAGCTGCAATGGTGGATAGATACTGATCTTGTG
>LVVM01004811.1:5789-18240 GCA_001882365.1 Rhizopogon vesiculosus | reverse complement strand
GCGAAAGTGTGGCAGCCGCTCTGCTGTGGTCAAATTGGGAGGCATGCGGTTATGGGAATGGGTGTCTCTTGAATTACAGTAACCCCCAGGTTGTACACGATCAGGCGTGTCACCAGGGCACCACGCCCCCTTATAGTATCGCAATCAATAATGCGAGCGACGCCAGTGTTATTGTGAGGTGGGCTGCGAAGAACAAGGTCAAGTTGACGGTCAAGAACACAGGTGAGACATCCTCGCTGCCATGTCAGGTAAAATGATCGTTGACTATTTTGTAGGACATGATTACCTCGGGAGATCGGCAGCTCCTTCGACGCTCCAGGTAAATACCCACACTATGAAAGATATATCATATGTCCCCGAGTTTGTGCCGCAAGGATCCTCTGCGGCACCGGCACCAGCCCTGACTCTTGGTGCAGGGGCACAACTATATGAAAGTAGGTATCTGTCATTTCGGGGTGTAATATCGTTCAGGATTTACAAGTTTTCTTAGTATATGCATACGCCGAAGTCACGAATATCTCTGTTGTAATAGGTGCATGCACAACTGTTGGAGGTAGCACGGTCCTCCATTTTTTTTTTCGTTTGAATTGATGATCTAAAAACGATTTATCAGCTGGCGGATTTTTGCAGGGCGGCGGACACGGAGTGTAAGTCTCTTGGATCTGATCCGGTTCGCGCGATAACATCATCCCAAGGTTGACACCTGCATATGGCCTTGGCGTATGTGATTCCCCTTCATATAACACTGCAATGACTCAAGTGACCTTGACACAGGCTGATCACGTTCTCGAAATCGAGGTGACGGATTCCTCGCTCCTAGATGTTATTATGGTCTCAATCTGAATGTGTTCTTGACTCATAGCTCGTAACTGCTGACGGAAGCGTAAGGACGATCAATGCTGTCCAGGACCCTGATCTTTTCTGGGCTGTTAGAGGCGGGGGCGCTGGAAGCTGGGGAATCATCAGTTTGTATTATAGCACTGGTCATAGGAATAAACTGACACGATCTGCGCAGCTTCCATGACAATTCAAGCGTATCCTGTCACTAGCATCGGGGCATTTTCCTTCGTTATTGAGCCAAACCCCTCCCAGAACTTGACGACTCTTGGCATCGATTTTATTGCTCTCTTGGGCAAGTACCAAAACACTTTGGTTAACTCTGGTATCGTATCGCTTCTCATTCCGTTTGAGGCACAGTACATCCTCGTAAGTCATGAAGTCTCATTCGTCTTTGTCTGCCCTCATATCTTTCGTAGAAGTTTTACTGGCCAACCACGACATCACAGATCTCATCCCTGGACCCATTTTTCTCCGAACTTCTGACACTTTCTTACAATTACAGCATAGCGTCCAATACGACCTCGACATTTCCGTCTGTCTCAGCCGCTCAAATAGAGAGCATCGGGCCTTTCTTCGATAGCCTAAACTTCTACGGTGCATCAAACCAGCTCTCGTCCCGTCTCGTTCCACAGGCAAGCCTAACTACCTCAACATCGGTCCAAGAAGTAGCGGAAGCAATCTGGGCAGGAACCCAAATTCTTAATGCACCGCTCCAGTCCGGGGCGCCGGGTACCTTCGGTGTCGCACCGCCGTTCTTGTTGGGTAATATGCCGGCTGCCACGCGCCAGAAGGCGAATGAAACGGGTGCAAACCCTGGATTGTATGAAGCTGCGTGGCATGTGCTCTTTGGAACGTGCGTTGTGATCTGTTTTGGTCCCCTTCACAGATAAGATGGATTGATGTGACCCACAGGGCATGGACAGTTGGTGCCAATGAAACAACTAGGAATGCAATCGTGGAAGCAGTCCATACTGCGACTAACCCCCTTACTGCACTCGGCATTAGGAGCAGCTATCAGAACGAAGGCGATGCTTTTGAGATAAACTGGCAACAATGTGACTTCTTCTCGTTGAATATTATCTACCACTCCTGAAAACAAGTCTGCACAGCGTTTTTTGGGTATAAATATGCGAACCTGACATCCATAAAACGGAAGTATGATCCTACAAATTGTGGGTTTCTCCATTTGTTAGATCATGCAGACAACTCACTCACTGGCTCGTTTAGTCTTCACCACGTACAAGGTTAGCATGTATGATTTCCGTGCCTGTTCTGAGGGACTGACTGACAATTAGGGAGTGGCCTCGGTAACCAATCTTGAGGCATATCAATGTTATACTAAGGACTTGCTCACTGATGCGTAAATAGTTCAATGGCCAGTTTGTGTTGCCACAACTTTAGGAGCTACTGTTTCGAAGAAAAAAAGTAGCTGGAAGGAGGCTCGAATCCATCTCAGATGCAAGTCAAAACAATTACAGACTGCGTTGCTACTCGTAGAGAAAGGAGTGTGATGTACTAAGGTCAACTACCTAGTGGTGATATTGCTATAAAGCTAAAAACCAAGTAAAACAAATCGTTAATCCCTGAAACAGGACAGTACATCACTACGATGTGGGACCCTCTGCATTCGTTGGTTCACCTCGCGTACGGCCGGGCGTCTCACGCGACCGGGACCGCTCTTTTATTTCAGGCGCCATGTCAACAGTTGGTTCAGTTGACTCCACACCCTCCATAGGAGCATGTCGGGGAGACTGGATGGAGTCCGTGTCCACATTGGCATGTGGTGAGGGTGTGCGCTGAGACCCTGACTTCTTTGAGCGAGCAGAAATATTGAAGTAGCCGCACTTCGGGCACATATACTCTGGAAAATGTATCAGTATTCTGTAAAGCAAAGAGGAGTTTTGGGTATACTCACGAGTGTCTTCCCAAACACTCTCCTTCACCAGCCCATTATGCGAGAAGCACTTCTGGCAAATCAGTGCATAACGCGAGGCAGCCACGGTCACAGAGGACTCCTCATCTCCCAAGATGGCATCCGCGAGTTTGTCATACCATTGTTTACGCGTCGGCTGGATCGCCTGCGGTGTTGCTGCAAAACGTGTTAGAATGACAAATTAGCGATAGACACGTAAATACGCACGCGAAAGCTGTAAAAGCTGATTCCTTTGCTGGGTTGTAGGGGTTTTCAGGTATGGCTGTGGGGTTACAGGCAGAGGTGTGTATGGCTGGGAAGGAGGTAATGGGCGGCGCATCGGGGTGCTAGGATCGGCATATTTCTCGAGCAGACTACGCGTCGAGTCGTAGTTGGTCTTCTTCTTTATTTCTTCAACTTTGGCGCGCTGTTTTTGAGTGACAACTCGGAGGGTTTTCTCTGCGGCGCTCTAATTGAGTTTCGAAAAGATATTCATCACTGGGAAACTCACCTTCACGTCCACCTTTCCATGAATACCATATTTGCATCATTCTCCGCGCAAATAATATTCTAGGGTGGCATGGTCAACGTGATGGAAAGTCTGATGTGAAGTGGCACATACATTACAGGTCCTACCAGGACTGCCACTTTCGCGAACAGCGAGTCATGCCATGTCGCAGGAAGGATACGCGCATACCACAGATATACAAATGCAATCCATAGAGAGAGCGTCCCAAGCGTAAACTGAAGGGTAGTTCGCCGCTCACGGAGTCGGATCTCTGCCAGACGTGTCTGCCGCCTTGCAACGTCAGCTGAAAGTGCGGCGAGAACCTCCTCATAGTTCTCAGAGTGACTCTAACAGAGAAATTAGCACAGAGCTAAAGTATAAAGTGTCAATGCTTACCTTTGAGAACCAGCGGGTTACGAAGGACATAGCGGTAAGGAGGAAGCTTGAAAGTGCAAACTGCCAACAAGACGTCAGTGAACAAATTGGGTTAATTACGAAACATCCGTTGCACAGCCACATCAAACCTGGCGCCTTAGCAATAGCATTACTGCGCCTTCTCTCAGGCGACATACATGTGTAGGTAGCGCTGGGAAAATCAAGCTCTGCTCTGATTGTTTCAGTGTCATAGTTCAAACTACATACTCAGATATCTTGCGTATAACTTGTGAGTCCCACTAGTGATCGAGTCCGACAAGATTTTGCGCGGAGTCTACTCTGGTAACATCGCTGACGCCCTCAGCAACTCGATCCCATATTTTTCTCAACTGTGTCTGTATTTGTGAGTTCTTATGTTATTCGCATTTTCCCCAATGATACTACTGTCTTTGAACAAGCCGAACTATTGACATTGTCGCGGATGACTCTGGACTTTCTTAAACGGGCGAATCTCAGACTTCATATTTTCCCACTTCCACTGCCCCCGCCACGTTTGCGACTTAGGGATCGCCACGAGGCTTAAAGGACTACAAATATGGCTGGGAAAGATCCTTACGCGAGCGACAGTATGGTTCAACCGAACTAGTTACTAGTGAGTCACTGAGTATTCTATAAATGGTCGCTTCTGTACTTTTGAGGAAGCACGCTCTACAGTGTCGCCAAAGGACGAATGCATCTGCTGAGCTGCTGCCCATTTTGTAAGACGGTTTTTATCGCAGGAGATTGAAAACGCAGGTGAAATATCTATGTGCCAAGTTCCAACCTTATTAGCAATAAACAAGATCCTCAAGACCATGTAGAAGGTATGTGACATTCCTCGTAAATTTCCTCGAGCAGAAGTTCTACAAATGGGATGGTTCAACTGCTCACAGTAACACTACAGTTAACACTGATTGCACCACCCTGTGAACAAAGGTTAGTGGAAATTCATTAAGTGCCAATGTGGGTGTCTCACATAGTACGTCTCAGTGCAGCAGACAGTCGGTTCGACACATTGTGAGATGCTTCCATCACTCACAGTGTCGGTGGTGCTGCAGTTCAAGCCAACAAGACCAGTTAGCCCAGAATCGTTGATAGAATACGCAGTCAAGATGTCTTTTGCGTCGGTCTGCTGAAAATGGACAAATTTGTGAGCGTCATCTAAGTCAGTAATCATGATACCCACAGTCGTGATGTTGGTGCAACACAAGGCATTCCCTGACTTACAGGTTTCTGTAGATGCAACACTCGGCAGAAGAAGAAGAGTGGAAGCGATAAGGAATTGAGACAGCATTGGGTTTTTTTACGAGGGTCCAAGGTGAGGAAGATTTTGGGTGGAGCTCTTGTCGACCCACTTTGTATTTATCGCCGCAAGGGCTTTGTAGATGTTTGATCTGTTTCCCTGAAGCATGGATTAACGAAGATGACGACAACGAAGCGATTAACGAAGGTTCTTTCATCGTTACGTTCGATGTAATTGATCCTGAACCGAGTTGCAGACACAGCAGTACTCGCGAAGTTGGAGACCAGGCGCGCGAAGATTATACATACTAGTCCACGATGTGGTTCTCCGTTGCAACACCAGGCCACGGTCGACCACAAGACAACGTTACTTTATTCCCACGACACGAGGGTATATCTAGACAATCTCCTCCACGTCCTGTGATCATCTTCTCTTGGTTGGCTGGTGTTCTCCAGAGATTGGAATAGATAACACGTTGAGGAATATGTCAACCTCATTCTCAGATGGTACGTGTTAAATGTCGTGTTACATTTATGTGCCGCGTTGACGATGGAACCACCCGAAGCCAAATATGAGGAAGAATCTCACAAATCTTGTCATGATCGTTATAATAGATCACTCCTAACGTTCGCCGACTACGGAATAGCGAAGGGGAGAGCAGTCAATTTCGAGTTACATTACAACCGGTTTTCATCGACAGATTCATACGGAATCAACAATATCCCTCTATCTAACTACACCAGTCTTGATTGCCGTGCAGCGGTTCACACAGAATCGTACCCATGTAAGTTTACTTTCTTCTTCCATAACCATCTTGCTGACTTTTACTTCTGCCTCATATGTAGGCTTGCCAAACTTGCACCATGCGGTGTTCCAAGACGGTTACAAAAAGGTACGCATTTTGGACCATATGTCGAAACTGGTTCCCGGCGGAGAGTTCACGCTGTCGGTGTCGTGATATGGGTTTAATTCACTCCACCAAAGGTGTTGCTCTTTCGTTATCTCGGTTATGAGGTCGAAAGTCACTACTATTTGTGTTTCCGTTCGTTCTACCTTGAATGATACTTAATGGTGATATGATAATTTACTTGGCCTCATTCTAAATTCAGGTAGAACGCTGAAACTTTGTTCCGGACAGTACTATTTACAACAAGTATTACGCCGCAAAAAACATCTCGCAATGTACCTCCTTTCTCTCGACCGTCGCTGCATCCAAGGGCCCTGACTTCAAGTTGCCATTCAGAATCAGATTAATTGTAGGTCAATAAAGGTCACCATCGGTAATTAGGTCGAGAAGGTTCATGGTGATATTCTCACCTCTATAACGTCGATGACGGTATCCTGGGTCCGAGGAAAGAGGTCACTGTTCCATTACTGTCTGAGGTTAGTGACGTATGACTCGTGCTCCATTATGACGTTGAAGTGACGTATGACTCGTGCTCCATTATGACGTTGAAGTCATTGGCGGAGAGCCTCTAAATCCACCATTATATACTAAGCCATAGAATGATGACAAGGAATCCCCAGAGATTACTGCCTCTCGCACGCGCTACTTCGAAAAGAACATCGAAACGTACCCCTAACTCGACGATAGGTTGTTTCAGGCGGTTATCCATGAAATCCAAGAATTACATGAGCAAGGGACAAGGATAGTCGTGTTCCCTGTCCGCACTTGAAGAGGAACTCCGTTCAAAGGAGAAGTCAAACTCTGAAGGTGAATAGCAGATTTTGGCCCAAAAGCTTGCGAAGTGGGTTGGGAACGACTAATTGAAGGGCGAGATGAGCTATTATGATGTAGGAATGTTTGTGAAACCAAAGGACGAGAGTGGTAGCTCGGTGCATGCGCATACGCACGAGATGGTGAAAACAGGGAGTGATCTGGATGAATTCCCATGCAGCGAGACCTAGAAGGCCACATCAGTGCCGCCTCTTGGTGGGGACGTATGTGATACATACACTTATTTTATGTAAATCGAAGTGCAAGCAAGTTGTGTAAATGCGTTACGCGATGATGCGCGTCGTAAATGGAGTGGTGTGCATATTTTTGAAATCCATCCTTATTGAATAAACCACTCGTCAGCTGTAATAGGCGTTCAAGCCCCTAGACTATGTAAGTAGCTGGTATTGACCTGAAATAACATCGTATATCTTTATCATCGTGCGAGGGCAGTGAACTAAAGGACAGCCCGCACAAGCTAGGTTTATAGCTCGCTTTCAACTTGCCATTGTTCGTCGTGTAGCAACACCATCATTACAGCCTGCTTTGCCACTGTTACTAGGGCTTAGGCCCTTGGTCCCTGTCCACCAACAGGACCCGGATGCGTGTCTCATGCAGCAAGAGCGACAAGATCACATCAGCGCCGCTTCTTGGTGGGACCGTCTGTTTGACAAGTATAATGTCTACGTTTATTCCAACTTCAAGCATAAGTAAGTTACAGTAATGCATTGCACGACGACGCGCGTCACAAATAGAGGGGGTTGAAAACCCATCCACATCGAAGAAGATATTCATACAACAGTATCAAGCATTCATGCTCCTAGACTACATAACTCATTGGTATTGACCTGAAATCATTTAAGTTATATAAATATCATCACGCGGAGGCAACGAACCGAAGAACAACACCTACAAGAGAAGCGCTTAAGAGCTTCGCTCTGGTTTACGTCCTCCTCTCGCTTCACCCTCTGGTCCCTCACCAGGACGACTGGTCTCAGGACCCTTATCTTGCGCAAATCTCTCGGTACCACCGTACCTCAGTTTCTTCCCTTGTGCCGGCCCCGCATCGTAAGGCTGGTCCTTATTAATATGCTCATACTCGCTCGTACTGACCCCAGCCTGACTCCATTGCCCTGAAGGTGGCTCGTAAGGACGTTGCGCTGCCTCTGATGTGGAATCAACGCGGTGGATTGTGGGATCCTGTGGTGGTGTTTCATCTACATCTTTGAAATAGCTCTCTGCGTTGTGGTCGGACTGCGCGTGCGCGCTAGAGTCTGAGGGTGGGCGCAGGAGACGAGTAGATATGTAAAAAGAGCGGTGCAGGGAGAACGGGTAGTAACGAGGTGTCTTTCTGATACGCAGTGCCTGCATGATGCTGGAAGTTGAACGTCGTAAAGTGAGGGCTTTGCTATGGGCGGTGTCAACAGACCGTAGAAGTGACTTCTTCTTCTACTTAGAGAGGTCTGGCTACGCCCCCGCAGAATGACATCATCACGGCTCGATAAATAGACTCCGACGGATCAAAATCACTCGTAGCGCTATCATGATGCTGTACGTCCGTATCCGTGCACCTGTTTATGTATTCGCTTTACGGCGTCATGGCTTCAGTACGTCTTGCACTATATTCACCAACACCCCAAAGGGGAAGGACCCCGCCCTTTCGCAGGGGCACATCATAGATCCCAACCAAGCCCACCCACAAGACCCACAATCACAGTCCTCGCGAGCTGGTTTCGAAGCAGATCTTTCATAACTGTATGACACTGCGGGATCACGTCAGAATAGTGCGGCACCGAGTAGTGCCTCTGGAAATGAAGGTGTTCGGAGTGGGATTTGCAGAGCAGGTCGGGTCAGCTGGTGCGACAGAGATAGCGAAAGCGCAGGATGAGGTTGGGAATAAAGGTCCGGAACAAGAGGCTGCGGTACCTGGTTTATTCTCGTCAATGAAGTAATCGCTCGGTCTTGAAACCACGACAGATGACGTGAAACAAAACAAGGGAGGCAGAAAAGGAGTCACTGGGGCAAAGAGTTAGCGATCTTAAACGATGTTTGGAGTTCTCACTCACAAGAGAGAAGGTGAACCTGAGAAATGTAGTAGATCCAGTTTGAATCATATCACTGATGGCGCTTGAACACATGCAGAGCGGTTGCGAGTCAGGTTTAGAAGTGGATTCGCATGGTAATCACATGGGTGGTCCACGCTGCGATGCGTATAAAAATCGTTGTATAAACTATACCGCCGGCGTACGTGTTTAGTGCAATGCAAGAAAGAGCATTTGGAATTATTTCCTTCATTACGAACACTTGACTTACATGAGCATTCGGAGCCGCTGAGCTCGCGAAACCTTGCAAAAAAGACGGCTGCTCAGTTCACCTACACTCTCTCATCCATTGTTCTTGCTAGATATCCCCCTCCTCTCCAGAACGCGAGGCCGACATGCACTAAGTAGGGCACATGAACGCCGGCGCCCGTGTGAACGGTGACGAGCGCATCGAGCCCTATATGTGATACAAACACTTGAGAGCATAGAAACTGGGCATAGATGCATCACGAACGTCACATGTAGTATTATTGATGCTGACTTGAATGTGAACGTGTTAAATGTAGAGATATTGTAACAACGCTCACATGCATTCTGCTACAGTGGTAGCTAGTAGTCTCTCATTTCAAGTGACGTGCACTTGCTTCGAAGCAGGACACGCTCTATCGTGTGGGCCTCTCCTTTCCACACATCCGAAAATATTACAGGGTTGTTACATCCACACTCCCCCGAGCGTTGTACCGGTGAATACCGCACCGCATATAAATACATATTGGTGGCCCG
Source organism: Rhizopogon vesiculosus (assembly GCA_001882365.1). NCBI lineage: Eukaryota > Fungi > Basidiomycota > Agaricomycetes > Boletales > Rhizopogonaceae > Rhizopogon > Rhizopogon vesiculosus. The sequence continues at coordinate 8,781 of LVVM01004811.1, read as the reverse complement.
TCCTAGTGGGTTCTGGCATCTCAGATGACGGCCGTCCTGTCTTCAGATTTACAAACGACGTGCATCTCATCAAAACTGCGGCAGATGGATGAGATTATGGCAAGTAATGTGTTCTGGCTTCCATTCCAGTCATTTGCCCGCATCCTAGGCGCGTATCCTGCAGTGTTGGCTCCCAGTTACAACTCGTACGATCTCGAGGCAGTGCCATAGCGATAGCGCAGACAGCCTCATTTCCTACGTCTACCCGGGAGCTACCCGCTAGTATCCTCTTCCCGAATGCGGAGAGAACTGTCTCTGAAGCAGGCGACAAAGCGTCGATTCTATCTGGAAATATTATTGCCTCTTAACTGTGTCAGAGTGGGTTCCCAGGTGTGTCGTCTGCATACACGGATGCGAAGAAGTAGATGACATCGGATACCGTCACAGAGATGAAGATTCAGTATCGCAAGTGAGGTTGGGGTAAGCGGAACGCTGTGATAAGAAGAGTCTGCATGCACCCTGTTAGACATAATCTCGTGGTCAGAAATAATTGATTATTACGCACTAAATTAGGATCCAGACTCGATCATTCGAGCTAGAGAAGCACTGAGCAGGACAGTCAAGGGAAAACGAGTCGCCGAGAGTCTATGATGATCTGCGGACGAAATCATTCAGATGATGATTGGGAGCAAGGCAAAGCGATTCGCCGAGTCTTTAGAAGAGCACAAGCTTATATCTAGGAGTGACGCAATACCCGCCGCGCGCTCTGGGCATTACAGAATAAAACGAAGATAGTTGGTTGGGACCATGACGTACTGACGTCCTGCCAGCGGGCGTGGCTGCTGATGGTGGTAGGAACGGTGTGATGCAACCGGATATGCTGACAGTATGTCAGGCGAATGATAGACATTGGATTGGTGTTCGCTATGAAAGGTGTGATGAGGCTAGATATCGGTGAGGTGGCAAAGCGGAAGCAGGCGAGATGAGACATCGACAAATGATTGCGTGCTGTTTGGCCTCAGTTGTGCCATCGCCATTGATAATAAGCCGAGTTACTCATCCACACGTATCTGATTTAATGTGGTTAGTAGAGGATAGACAGCGGCAAGTCTTCTCTACTACCATCACGACAGCACGTCCATGTCATGCACCTATTTATGTATCCGCTTCACGGCGCCGCGCATTGGGTGCATCTCGCGCTGTCTTCTCCGGCTCGCCAAAGGGAAAGACCCCACCATCTTAGTATGTGGCACGCGACCAAGCACACCCACAAGAGTCACAATCGCAGTCCTGGCGAGCTGGCCTCGAAGTAGCATGGTGCCACGAGATCTCGGAAGAGTAGTCAGGCGCCGAGTGGGGCCCCTGGAAATAAAGAGGAAGTTGGACTCGCAGAGCAAGTCGGGTCAACTAGTGCAACAGCAGAAGTGGCAGGACAGGAAAGTGCGAAATAAGAGGCTGCAGCAACTGGTTGATGCTCTTTAACGAAGCAATCGCTCGGTGTCGGAAGGTTCTGAGTTAAGTTTCGAAGTGATGATCTGATTGATACACTTCGCGATGTGATTTCGACATGGCGTAGGCTGCCGCAGGACTTTACGTCCGACGTCCATCGACGGACGAAACATCTACTAATAACCAAAAAAAGATGTACCCTGGATATTAAAATTATTCCAAGCCAATGTACCACAAAACAATGATCAAGCCTTTCCAGCCGCAGCAGCCATCTTCTTCTGTTCCTTCAGCTTTTCAATACGCTATAAAGGACCGATGAGCATCTCCGAATCCACAAACAAAAAATAACAATACTCACCAACCGCCTCTCCTCCTTCCTCCTCGCCATCTCCGCCGCCTTCTCCTCCTTCGACATCGTAGTCATACTACTCGGCAATACAGAATCAGCAGCATTCGGCAACGGCGGTGGGGACGACACCGGCGTTGATCTAGCACTCGAAGCGGGCGAGAACGCAGGCACGTGAGTAGAAGTATTTCTAGAAAGCGCGCTGGACTTGCGAGGCTGCGGTGAGAGAGCGCGCGTGAACTGAATTTGAGACGGTGGGGACATCCATGGATCAGGCGAGGGACTCGTGGGACGCGATGATGGTGAGGAGGTCGATATCATCGCGCCCCATTCGTCACTAGCTGTTTCGGATAGATCAGCGGGAACTTCATCAGGGAATAAGGATAAGGGAACGACACGTACTCGAAGCCTTGGGTTGCACTGATATTCCGAACCCTAGTCCATTGGTTGGAGATACGACAATAGCTGGAGCGCTCTCGAACGCGCCTGTGAAAAAAAAAGAAAGGGTCAATGGTGACATCGTCAAAATGTCACAGAAACGTACACCAATCTCCTTCATCGGCGTGGATATCGATTAGGTCATCATTCCATAATGGATTAGCGCTCTCCCCTGCCTCGTTGGTAACCTCCTCAGCGAGCTGTGCAGCGAGAATAGAAGACGAGGGTTTATTTCCTCCGAGTTGTAGCCCCTTGCCTCTTGACGAATTCACGGAGGGAGAAGCGGATGACGTGGGTACATCAGCGAGAGGATTGGCGCGCCCATTGAGTGTTGGTGTCGATGTTGGCCGGTCGATGGTACTTGAGATCGTAGTTTGCATGTCAGCAGGGGCAAGCTGAGCAATACACATTTGTAAACGATCATGTCGGGGTATAACTTAAAACACACCTTTTTACCGAGTGACGAGACAGCCCATCCTGTGAGAGCAGTTGCTGCGCCCGTCGCTGAATTGACAAGGCCAGCTTGCGTGAAAGCACCTGGAGGGTTGGGTAGAACATTCTCGCCCTCTTCCATTATTGCTGTGTCCGGCTGCCAAAAGATAGTTTATAAGCGATACAAACTTAGTTGTGGACGGCGCATTCACCATAGTCGAAGCATGAATTTCTAAACGCTTGACGAAAAGCTCAACGGCTTTGAACGCCTGGTCACGAACTAACCTACACAAATCGGAAATCATCAACATATATCCAAATAACAGGACGATACTTAGGAGAACTCAC
>LVVM01004807.1:2971-14653 GCA_001882365.1 Rhizopogon vesiculosus | reverse complement strand
ACAGAACGTTATCATGATAAGCTCAACGCGTATTGAATTGCATCTCCCCGTCAGGGGGAATGCTTCCTAGAAGCAAAAGGGGGCACATCGTCTTTCTTGCCTTTCACTTTCTAATATTCGAAGAATTCGGCCCAAAGTACAGTTTTTAGAGCAGTAAGTCTGTTCTTGTTGTGGTAGAAGCTTAATAAATCATAATATTCGGTTTAGCATAAATGTAGCGACCTTCTAAAAGAAAGCGGAATGATGCTGGGGCATCTATCACGGCTCCTCAATCATGCTCGAAATTTGGAAGAGAGAAATTACTCGAAGAGGATCGCGCACTTTACACAGAGCTTGTTGTGGTTCAGACAAAGATTGCTGTTGTCCATTCGAAGCTCAACGAGCTCGCTCCTAGTGCCTCCTTACCAACAGACATACTGGTGCTAATCTTCCGCATGCTTAGCCTCCCATCTGCCCCGTATGAAAATATTTGCCTGTGTATGCCCATCATAGCTATCAGCCATGTGTGCCACCGGTGGCGTGCCATCACCCTCGCCTGTTCCGGCCTATGGACCTATGTTTCCCCCTTGCTGCTCGGCTATGACTGGACAAGGGAGATGCTGACCAGATCTAACGGAGCTCCCTTGACTCTCGACATTCAACTCAAGTCTCATCAACGTAGCACTGATGCCAGCCTCAAACTCGCAATGAGGCATCTAGATCAAACCCACACACTCATCGCCACCGGCAGCGAACAGTCTGGCCTTGAACATGCTTCTGGTCCTGCTCCTCTCCTTGAATCCATTACGTTCACTGGCGCTTTGTACGAACACCAACGACTTGCGTATGATACTCTAGTCAAATTCGAAACTCCAGCACTACGCAGACTCGTCCTGGGTAGAGGTATAATGCTTCGTAGCACAAATACGGCCATGATCAAAGACATCACACACCTAGATATCATACGCACCGACATGGCATATACTTTTAAAACCATCAGTCTTTTCCAAACATCGTCGTCCTTGAAATCACTTGTACTGGACATTCGGTGTTCTCCTCCTGCATACGCCTTGCCCATCACAATGCCACCCTCCCTGTCGAGCATCAGGCTTCAGGGGACCCAAAAAGACTGCTCTGCACTACTTCGGAAGATAACAGCCTCCTCCGTCAAGGAGTTCACACTCACTTGCAGCGGGCACGCGAAACCCGACTTCAAGCTTCCCGTTCTTCTGGCAGGTGTCTCAGCACTACGCCTACGAAATAAGCCAAAGATGAGTCTCCTGCTCCGGCCACACCAGCTCTTTATCAGTATGGGAGAAGACGTACACTCTTTTTCAATGGTCATACGGATGGCCGAAACAATGTACTCCCAAGATACAACATCATCCGACAGTATCCGCTGCCAGAACCATAATTGGTACATAGACTTTACCTACAAGACACGGTATGACTCGATCACAGTCAAAGGGCCAACATCCGTCTGCAAGGCACTTTGTCTTGACAGCGTGACGGATGTCACCTTGCAAAGAATATCCGGTTCAGGAGTTTCGGCATTCTGCCATGCGCTCATAGAGAAGATGCCCGCACTACGTTCCCTGACCGTTCGCTGCTCATGCACGTCGGCAATCATAAAAGCGATTCAGCCAAGTGAAATTTTTCAACTTGAAGAGTTGTCAGAACTGTGTTTCGAAAAGCTGGACTTCAAGGATCAAAGCAAGCAGCCCGGTCGGGACCAGGATATCATTGCGTTGATAAAGGTGTTTCGGAAAAGGGACGAAATGGGCTTAAATCTGCCGTCATTGAAGCTGATAGAGTGCACCAGCTCAGGCGGGAATGGTTTACACGACCTGAAGAATACTGTTATGGAGATGGGCGTTGATTACACCGAGATAGTTGACACCGATCCAGAAACTTCTGTGGAGGTGGAGTGCCAGAGTGGCTAGAACGTTGCGGTGAGATCGTCGGCGTGAATAGAAGTAGCATCGCTATGATGAATGAGATAGTGTAGGAAAACAAAGGCAGATTACTGTAAATGGAGCCACAGAAATGCGTGTTTTCTTTAGTCCAGAGAAAGGGGCGAAGGCAAATTGTGAACCGAAATGTAGTCTAAGCCCTCGACAACCTTCGTTTAGAGGGTGTCAAACATGACTCCTATGCAATGCCAAAACAGGGGAAATCAACGTCGAAACATTGACGGCATATCAAACAGATGAAATACTCGGGCAACAGATGCATCGTTCTGCTTACCTCCTTCCTGGTAGACTAGCCTCAGACTGCACTGATTGTGGCGACAATCATGCAGGAAGATAAGTCATCACTGAGTTGGGGGTCTGACTGCCTGGACTTGAAAGATAAGTCTAACTTGGAGATCATCAGTTCTTGTCAATGCAATCTAGCACGTATAGTCAGAAAACCATTGAAGTCTATAATATATTCCCTGGAGACTGTCGCACGAATAGACAAACACAAGATGCAAGAAAATCTGTTCATACACTACCCCGAAGGCGGTCCTTAGATCGAGAAAGGCAATGACCTCTTTTCGCCAATGAACCCATCCCCGCCCAACCCGAAGCCTTGGTTCCACCCCTTCGACTCTCTCTCAGACTTCACCTTAAAGAACATACTACCATCGAGGAGCATACGGACGTCCTCCTTGTGCAACAGCCCATCCTTCTGTAGGAGCAGAAATGCCGCAGACCACTCCAAGAACGATGCGATCCAGCCAAACGGGTCCATCGCAACACGGTTCCCGCGCATGAAGTTCCACAACTGGCGGTAAGTCATCGTATCCTTTAGATTCTCGGCGGGAGAAGCTGAGCCGTTGGGCACTGATGTGTACTGATCTTAGAATAAGTATCAGTTGCGCATTGCACGACCCCACACTCACCTTGGCCCACATATCCTCAAACTTGCTCGGGATGAAACGCCCCTCTGTATCGAAGATGCCAGAATCAGAGCCATGTTTGTCCTTGTGGATAGACGCGAGGTAGATGCGGAAACAGGGGTCAGGGATCCAAGACACTGCCAACCTGTGTATCAAGCAAATCGACGTTAGTTCGACTTCAAGTGAGCACGAAGATAATTAAGATTATTACCGACTAGGTAGGGAGAGCGCGGCGTGTATTACAATCACAGCAAGGAAGGAGAAGATGAAATTGAACCCCAGGTCACGGAACCCAACCCAGGTATCATAGGGCCAGATTACGCCGTCCTGATCTCTATCCCAGTAGATGCAGTGCTGCTGCATTACCGACTTGAGCGGGATGTACTGTCAGTTTATGACAGATCCCATGGTCAATATCGACTCACATAGTCCGGGTACTTCTGTGCAAACGATGGTGTACCTTGGGGCTGCTCTACTGAAGGCGCAACCGAGGCACGCGCTACATAAGGCCGAACGATCTTTTCGTCGGTGTCGAGGCGATAGGGGCGCTCCTGTGTGGGAGGTGCGAGCGACGCATAGAGTGCATGTTTGATATTCTGCTTGGGCATGGCGAAGTTGGATGAGCTGTGGGACTGGGATGGTAGCCTATAAGCGAGGATGTGGGCGTGGTGGAGCAGGCGGCGAAGATATCGATTCCAACTAAATTTCCAACTTGCGAAGGGATGGTCAAGAGTGACATCATCGAAATTCAAATCAGTCTCTCTGCAACAACACAACTATAGTCAGGCCAAGAGAGAATAACCCACGGCAATTCTCGTAGGGCCATCCTGGTCCGTATCAATTTCTGCAAAACCAATTGATGCATTGGGTATCAACCATAAATGTGACGTATATACAGAGTCCATTAAGAAAGTACTTAGGGGTTACCTCCCACCATCCTCACTCTCGATCACTGCTTGAGCTCTCATGCTTCGCTTTGCTGCTCTTAGCAATCCTTTTGGCGCGTGCGAATATGCCGACCTCCTTATCTCGAATGAAGTTCACAATCACCATCGGCCAGCTAGGATGTGAAGGGAGGACGTCATAGAACTCTGGTGCTAGTGCTCGCAAGGCGGGAAGACGTGTCCATGGCACGGAGGGGAAGTCATGATGCTCGTTGTGGTAGCCAACCTACGCGATATTGTTAGAGGGGGAAATAAACAATGCATAAGACTTACATTATAAGCCAGGATATTCAGCGGGCCATAATAGCTGTACGTCTCCTGGTTGAGGCCATCCCATACATAATGCTCAGCGATGAAGTGACCCGCACATGGATGCAGACTTCCGGCGAAGAAGCTCGAGAAGAGCAGGTATAGCAAGGGGCGCACGCCGAAGGTGCGCACTAAGATATAATCGAAGATGAGCTGCGTAACCAAATTGTACAGATGCCATCGAGTAGGCGTCTGCATTCTGACAAATCCAGGTCTCAGGGCATAAAAGAATATTTGAAACGTCCTGAGACATACATGAGTCAAGTCAGACGCTAGACATGACGTCTCACTCACGCGAAAAACGTCTTTCCAAGAACGTTGTTCAAGCAGAGCAGTTCAAAATTGGTGGGGAGATCAGTGTCAATGCCATCCTCTCCGAGATGTTTGTGGTGCTCTATGTGATATTTCTAGATACGCCCGCAGTACTGTCAGTGCACGTTTACTCTCACGTAAATATCACACACCTTGAACGCGGCGGAATAGGGTACGGCTATAGGTAAATTAGCGAAGACGGCCAGAGCTTTGTTCGTATTGATGCCCTTGAACGCTAGGTTATGTGTGATCTCATGAATGGCCAGGAAAAGGTTTTGGTTCGCGGTGCCGCCGACAGCGTACGCGAGGAACAAGAAACCGAAAGAGAGTGGATGAGTGTGTCGGAGACACACTGCGAGGTAGAGTTGCAAAGATACGACGGCCAGGACAACGTATTTCGTGAGAGGCTCGTAGCCCATGAGCTTCGTTACTTCAGGGTGCGCTTTCATGATCGCCATACGACGCGAGCGGTGGGGTTCCTCAGTCATTATCCACAGAAAATCTGTGGGGTCTTGGGGTGGACCGGGGTTGGACACACCGTCATCGGTTTCAGAAGGAGAAACAACAGTTGTCCGACGTGAAGAACGTTTTCCCTCCGTAAAAGACTCAGCGCCGCCGAAGTAGCTGAAGTCTGACGAACATGAGCACGGGCAGATTATAACAAGAAGTAAATTACCAATTTTGGGGCGGGCGCCATTGCAGACAGCTTGTGTTGAGCCTGCCATTGAACTGGGCGTTGTCTCAGTACTAGACTAAGAAATTTCAATTCGTTCAGTTAAATGATGTGACATGAGAAAAGTGTGGGAAATAATGAAACGTATCACGTGACAAACCTGATAAAGAACGATAATCCCACTCTTCACACACGTTCGAGCTCTGTACCTCAGAGTCTCAAGTAGCGCTCGGATTCCAATTTGTCCACGAGCTATGAAGCCATGCGATATATTGCAAGGGGATGTATTTAAATACGACACGAATTTAGATATACAGAAGGAGAGTATAGGTACATACATAGTGCAGACTTGCCAATGTTAATCTAGTGTGTAAGTAACCAGAACCCAGCCGTGCAATGCAACAACACCGAGACCACACGCTTTTCCCTGCTAAGCCCTCCACTAACCTAGCATTTCGATGCCTTTTCCTTCATCTGCCTTCTGACAAACAGGAGCCGCATGATAGTGAACATCATGGCAGCAACAAGTGCAATGATCTGTGAACCAATTAATCAGAGTCGACTCCATGAAAATGACAGTCAAGGTCAACCTACACCAGAGAACAGAGCAGATCTCCACCAGATATAATCAGATGTCAGAAGAGCACCGGCTATCGGTGTTCCTAGATAAAGACTTCGAATGTGAAAGCAAGAGGCGACACAGATGTGCATACCAATCAAACTTCCAAATCCTGCACATTGAGCACATATGAGTTTGAAACATTATAGTAGAAGTAAAATACGCACCACTAATGAAGGAACAGATGCCCATCCGCGCGCTACGACGTAGATCAGATGATTTACTCTGAAACTTAGGCTCTATCACTTACCCAAGTTCTGAAAGGTCGGGCGTTAGAGTAGCCGTAAGCGGTCCCACCATTGCGATGTCTGCACGATCGATTAACCCATCTTGTAACTTTTCACCATGGTGGAAGTACTGACATATCCCGCAAGAATAGCCGTAAAGCACGCCAATCACAACGACGCTGGCCGGGCTATTCAATCCTATCATGCCCAAAATGACCAAGCCGCTCAAAGTTGTCGCGAATATAATTAAGTTTGGGACGCCTGTGACAGCCGCGATGTACCCTGACGTTACTCGTCCCGTAAAACTGGACGCATTTAAAATCACAAGCTAGTGATACTGTTAGCAGGTAAAATCATTTGCGCAGGGCTGAATCTCACAGAGTAGAACGACAAAGAAACACTGATTCCGTGCTCAATAGAGTCTAGTTGTAAAAAGAACAAGGGATAGTAGAAGCCAGTATTTTGAAAGAAGCCCCTGCAGGAGAGATGTTTGAATGGATTCGAGAGAAGTTACATCGGAGGTCTCACCCTGCCATCATAAATATGAGCGGTACATCGTGCATACATTTGTTAGCCACCGTAATGTAGTTCACTGGTGTCGTCGGCGGATCAAGGCGAGTTCGCATGCACAGACAGGCGATGAAAAGGAGCCCACTGATCAGCCCTGCACTTGCGCGCACGCCATTGGCAAAGCCGACAGGACCATGGAGGAGGTTGTTGAGCATAATCGGATGGATGATAGCACCCAGCGATGAGCCCGCAGTGACGAACGTCATGACCAGCGTGCGTCTCCGTCGGAAATGATGCGAGACGATGGCTAAGCTCGGGATAAATGTGAGACCCGACGCAATACCCGAGCATAAGCATTGAGAAAGGAATATCTACACGAATTCAGAAAACGAGATCAGAAAGTCAGGGGATGTTATAAACCTGGTAATACTGATTGGGCTTCGCGAAAGACAACATGAAGAGAGAAAAACTCTGGAGAAGTGATCCGGTAATGATGAGATGATGGCTGGCTTAGCCTGGTCAGTATCGGAGTTGTCAAGAAACTGAAATAATGCCTCACAAATAACCTCGGTCATATAGTGCACCTGATATGAGGCTAACGGAGGTGATTAAAAAGGTGTTAAAGCTCCCGATCCACCTACAAGAGAACGTGAACGGGTGCGCCGATAGACACACAAGTAGAAACTCACGAGATATTAGACGACGTCTCACGTGTGAGGTAATACTGGGTGTAGAAGTCTGAAGGGTAAGATGCTTAGTCGTCAATCTTCGCTTTCGTGTGCAGCAACACCTTGGTAGACGCCAAAAGAAGCAACGTAACTTTTTAACATTCAGTCATAAACATAGTTCTTGACAATGATACCAGACTCACCCAAACCCACAAAACAGTACAAGAAACCTGGTAAGGAAAGCGAGTAAGACAAAGGATTACTAGTTTGAGCCTCCTTACGCTCCAAAAACAGTGGTCCAAGCTTCCAGACCACCTTCCGGAAACTCATCCGAGGGCAAGGGAGGGTCTGACTGACTGACCACTGGTTCCAATGTTGAACTTGAGCGATGATTTCCCTCTTCGCATGCTACGCGGGGCACGGTAGAAACCATTTGAGTCTTGTATCCAAAGACCATCCAAGGCACTTACAAGCAATGGTACTACCGACCTTGTATATATAGGCCATCGACTCGGAGTCTTGGCCACATGAACTCAGAACTATGAACCTCGTGTAGACCTCCGAGGTATGTAGCAAAGACCGATGGAGAATGTACTGATAAGCCTCACTACGTCAGATGGCCGGCATGACGGCGTTTCAGTTCAGCATCAGTGCACACCATGCTAAGGGATTTCAGAAGTTATACATGCTGCAATATTTAATGACGCGTACCGTACTTTGTAAGCGTCACTCTCAGAACCTTGTGGCGCATTGTCGGTCTTTCCTGATAAGGTATTCAAGGCGCCCATGGTAACTGACGCAAAAATGATAAAGTATTTCATCATGATTTTAATTCAATGTAAGTAGTATTATTGGACAACAAGGGGGAGAACAAAAGGCGCCGAGGGTAGAGGGGATAGATACGAGTCAAGAGCTTGAGGGCAACCTGCCTCATGAACTTGGAGAGGCCACAAGAGACCACGAGGAGGGGGGGAGGGCCACGAGGAAGGGCCACGACCAGAAGAGCCGCCATGAGGGACGTCTAGTCCCCGCGGGCCATAGGCAGACCATAGAATAGAAGGGAGACAGTCATTCCTTCTTTATAAGGGACATTCAACTACCATAGAAGATCAGAGAGGTGGAGGGTCAGGGAGGAATCACGAGGGAGGAGGAAAGGAGTGCAGAGGGAGGAGGAAAGGAGTGCAAAGGGAGGTTCACAAGCGTACATATACAGCAAATTTTCTCAGAATTGAGCTAGATTAGCAAATAAATGTCAATAGACGCGTCGCGTCACGTAGGACTTCCTTGCCTTCTATTCACTTCTGCAGGAGACTAAATTATCATGCACGCCGCGACATCTACCAAGGTACGCCACATTTCAAGCAAAGAATGACCAGTGCATTTATCTTTGTGTAGAAGCAAAAAGAATACATTGATAAACTGCAATTGGAAATTGACGTCCTGCAGAAGAAGATAGGGTTGGAGCAGATAATGACTCCAGCGAAACCTACTGACCTTTGAACTGATTTTCAGCGAGGACGAAAGTGCCGAGGCGATCGTGTCAAGGCACATAAACCTATTACACCGCTATAATGAAGCCAAGGACGCTACTCAGGTTTGACTAGATCTTCCAGGATTCTGTGTATCTTGCAACATCAGCTAATGCTTTGCATCAAAGATACTGATAGGAAGGGTACTAGACTTTATGAAGTCCTTTGCTGGTTTTAGAAGTTGCTCATCTTTTGCTATAGCTTGCCGCTTCGAAAGAAACCACCGTCCGGCAAATTCATGTCGACATGGACCTCATGGATGATCAGTGACCTTGGGCTCCGTTCTGCATCTCGAATGATTGCTGTTTTCTCTGCGCGCATAGATTGTGTTTCGACAGAACCTGTATTTATAGTTGTAACAAGATCCAACTGGTTTCATTTCCAGCCCATAATTGAACCATTCTTCCGCCTAGTACATATCCATCTTTTGGCCAGATCTTGACCAGCTTCGTCCGTATAACCTAGCCCAAGATTACCCAGCTCATCCCATCTCCATCCCTAAATTCCACCTCTGACGAGCTAGCGGGGTGATTACGGCTATCACATGTTCACTGCCCCAAGTAAACGATTTCAGTAAAGGCATCTTGCTATTGTGAGATGAAGTAAGTTCGACAGCCCCCCCGGCAATCCCGTCCGAGTCCTCTGCTCCTTGGATGTCCCAACCTAGTTGACCATGACCATTACTTCCCGTACGTAGATAAAAGGATATGTTCACCGTCTTGCATGACAAGATGTCTCACTCCATGTACACCCGACTCGTTGACCACGACTTTGAGAATTCAAGCTGCAGAGTTGCCCCTTCTTGTTAGATCCAAACGCTGTTATCCTCCCTGATTGGTGGCAAAGAACGGTGTGTTGGAGACCAAGGGGATATGTTTGGACTGGATCTGTGGATACATCGAGGGTGATGATGTGAGGGCGGCCATCATTCGTTATTCCCCTTTGCCCTAGCTTCTCAAACCACAGCCAACGAGCACATAATCATTATTAAGAACAGTTCGCACGTGAAATACATAATGAGGTCTCGCAATAATCGACTCGACCACAAGCTCATTGGCGTCGATAGGGCGTCCCTTTCACGCTAACACTGCCAGTGAGCGCCCATCGAGAAGAGCACGTCTGGCCTGGAGGGCGATTTCAAGATGAGACATGATGTCTCTCGAGCGGCTGTGATGAGACAACAGATGCATCCTTGTGAAGCATGACTTTATTACAGCGGCATGCTGATCGGCTTGAACTCCGTTAACTGTCCTGTGCATTCCGGTCCCAGTTGCCCTTTACGTCCGCCTCCACAACTCCAGAGCTCCTGCATCCATCGTATTCCAAGAGCACGAGGGTATAATTCGCTCTAGTCAGTGTGCTGCTCGTGCAGTCTGCGAATTGGCTTTCTTGGAAAGTATGTGAATCGTCATCGGAACCATTGGCTACTAGCTGACCTCGAGTATTAGAGCCTGCCGCAGGAGATGTAGACTTCGAGGTTGAGCGCTGAACCTCCATAAAATGTGCAAATGTACAGTGTTCAACCTGAAAACTTTATCTCTGTGACTTTATTAGAAAGATTGACTATCTTCCTTCGTCGAAGGACTGGTAGGATCTCTGCCAGCAAGCAAGGTCAATGCCGACTCTAGGCGGCAATTCCCGAGTTAGAATAGATTTGTCAGAAGGAACGACTGTGTATTAGGGTCTGCCAACTACGGGAGACTACCTGTGCCTGTATTACGATATACGAAGAATATCAGCAGCCACGCTAACCATGACATTCTTCAAGTTATCGCTCGTAAGTTTCTATCGTCTTTCTGCAAGAATCTGCGTCATTATACGGTCCAGAACATTAATATTGCTTTTTTGGGTGGAACGGTGTCATGAGAAGGCAATTGATCAACTCAGGTAAGACTTTGCGCTCCTATCAACGTCAAGCACGCCATCTTCCACATCAGCCGACGATGAACTGCCGAATGCTCTTGCGACTGCGACGTCCGACATTGCTCTTGAAGTCCGCGTACTATTCAGAACAAGAGAATACAAAGTCCATTGAAAATCTCGTTCACAGCGCCCTCCAGAAGGAGAGGGAGCAGTGGTGAAGAATCAGAAGGTGACCGGGAGAGAATGTGGTCTGAAGGGTCACCATCAAGTAGCTCAGGAAATCCAACTGCCACCGTTGCTAACACTACTTGCGATAACTGTTTCGTAAACGCAGTGAATGAGTTGTCGAAAGTAGCGCTAGCAACCAGCAAAATTGCACCCAGTCCCTCAACACCAGCACCCAGTCGTAGTCTGAGTACCAATGCAACCGACACCTTGGCTGCTTCTGTACCAACATTATGCCATCCTACCCAACCGGCCCGGGTGAGTGCTACGTTGTATAGCGGAAGAGGATGGATTTAAATCTGAAGCAGCTGTCCAACACCCCATTGGCATCGTACTCTTGAGCTTCACTTGCAACGTCGTACACGTCGTGCACCATCAGACCATGATCGATCACATTAACAACCTGCGGCAATGGATGATCGCTGCGATCCATATCCAACAGCAGCGAAACGTCGCACTGTGTCATCTTCCATATCATACCTACGAGATAAACACGCTCCAAGCGCTCCTGAAAATTACTCATCACATATGGATGCCGGTGCTATGCGTGGACTTGGAGAAGTGACTCGAATGTCAGACAAGATCTACCTCATCAGATGGAATTCAAGCATATTCAAACTAGCGGAGTACATTGTGATACATGGATAAATTTTTTATTCGGACTTTGGTAGTTATAGGACCATGACAAACTTCATCCGCAAGACTTCAGAGACGACCCAAGACTGATTTCAGACACACCCTCGCGATTGTAACCTTAGGCTAGAAAGAGTCGAAACTCCAAGCTGATACCTAAGGCTTACATTCGACGTCACCATGAGCTGTGTATTCAACAGAGTGAGTAAGTAGAACGCTCGAAAACAAGACGAGCACTGGATAATTGAATTACCTTCAGGGCCTTTAGCAACGAGCTCTATGTATCTCTTGTTAGACAGGATGTAAG
>LVVM01004802.1:0-28419 GCA_001882365.1 Rhizopogon vesiculosus | reverse complement strand
CAATCTTCGGTCTCCCAATTCGCAGACATCGGCTGTCGCTCGAAACACAACACCTTTTGTGGGCCCTTGAAGCTACTCGACAAAAGTTAGCCCATGGAACCTGCCAGGTGGCCCTTCATCCGGCATTCATTTCTGTCTCCCCATGAATCCCCGTCACCTGTAAACCCACACAGTTTACTTGAGGTCCTGCGCGATTCATGATGTCATAGACTTACATTCGTAAATGCTCGCGCCGCCTCCGACTTTGTCTTTCGAGGGAACCCACAGAATTTTCTGTAGGCGTACAGCACGGGTCATTCAAGCTGCATACCGGGGGTGTTTCGTAGAGGCTTTGCCAAGGGCCAGAGTAGTTGGCTTGAGATCACGAATAAACACTGACATCCTTGATGGTACCATATCGTGATCGTGGGGGGCAATGGTTTCGCTTTGATACGAAGTGCCAGTCACCAGAACCATTGATGTAAAGCTTTCCCTCAGCAGGGTCCAACAAAGGCGAATTCTGATGCATCAGTAATGCATGACTGACACATCACTGGCGAATCTATAGTGGTTCAGTGATGCATCGTATATGCTCCACACGACTGTTGCATCACAGTATGCGCTGCAACTGCAGCGAAATCTTGCATCAATATGACAGTACGGCCTGAATATTAACAACACCGGAGACCGAGGGCCTTATTATATACTTGAGCGAATATGATGAAATGTTTTGTCCATATTTGTCCGTGCCAAAGACTCACTCGTCTTGTGGTTTACGACGCTGCGCAGAGTCCCACATCCACTGACAATTTCAGTCCGAAGTCGGAGAAAATTGACACACGAGGTATATGCATCGTATGGGAGATGGCAATGGATCACCACAAAGCCCTCTCCCTCGGAGAGTCGGGGATACACGAGCGCATTTGTTTGGTGAATCTCCAAATAAGTATCAACCATTCCTACACCCTCCCCACCTCAATCCTACCTCACCACCACACCACGTTTGCCTATCCCTTGTAGAGAAGTAGTAGCATAGGCTGCCTACATTTATTATATTCTATAATATGTGTCCAAATACAGCCTGTGCTGAGCTCCTCGTACTACTGGGTGGGGTGAAAACATATCACATTTGTTTTTTTGCCCCTTTGATAAGGGAGTATCCTGGGGCATTTAGACTATGTTTGAGAGTTTGTTTGGATAGTTTTATTGCTTCACTGACCCCCTGGAGCGCCCTACAACAATATATATGCCCTACTACTAGTATATATGGCATGAAAACATAAAATAGATTCGCATTTTTGTTTTCATTTCTAGGTATATAGACTTGGTAATACTGTTCCTAACATTTATTCTAACATATATATAATGTATCAGGAGCATACTTCAGGTACTTGTGTAAGTTTGATAAGAACTTGGGGTCTTAGACAAGACAGCCAAGATGTAAGACTTTGTCAAACTTTGTAAGTGTTGGGGACATGCCTCGAAGGGAGAAGACTCAAGGAACTTCGGCTTCGGCTCGTGCACTGCACACCTTATATAAGAATGTCCCAGGATTTAGATGGAGATAGTGGGAGGACTACAGTACTAGGTAAGTTCGGAGGAGACGACAAGGGTGTGACGACCCAGGACTAAGTCCAGAGGTGGGATCTAAGAGGGAGAACGCGCAGGACGAGTCCGGCAATGTAGTAGATGGAAGGAGGACGACAAGATGGACGAGGAGGAGAGATGGAACTCATGTCTGGACAAGAGATAGGTTAAATTATGTTGATATTTAAACTAAGGAAAATAAGTGGAGTAGTATTTACTTTTTTAACATATGTACTAGGGTGTCGCCCCCCACCCTCGAGATGACCACTGGGTAGGAGTATGGGGCTAGCCCTACACTAAACCTCATATATCAACGTCGAGCACTGACCACCTTCAAACTGAATGTCAGTCAGTGCCTCTAACGTATGATGAGTTCCTGAGCATCCTTCACTTGCTCGTAGGTTGAACAGGATACGAGATGCCAAGACGCTGTGCATCACAATCTGCGGACTAGAGATATGTGACGCGTGAGCAGTTGTGTTATGTGAATTTAGGTTGAACTCACGAATCTGTGATAGAAACCCATGTAATCTGTGCTCACAGTCAGCAGGAACGTTAAGCCGTGAGTGATATAGCGCACCGGAGGAGCCATAGTCATGATAATACTAAACGAAGACATGACTTAACGAAGTTTAAAAGTCAGCAGGGCCAACTTTG
Source organism: Rhizopogon vesiculosus (assembly GCA_001882365.1). Lineage (NCBI taxonomy): Eukaryota > Fungi > Basidiomycota > Agaricomycetes > Boletales > Rhizopogonaceae > Rhizopogon > Rhizopogon vesiculosus. The sequence continues at coordinate 26,196 of LVVM01004802.1, read as the reverse complement.
ACGAAATGGAGTCACCCTACTCATGATGTAAATCATATATTTCGTCGTATCCTTGAAAAATATTTTTTGGATAGGTCCGACAGCATTTTTGTACATTCCGAATCTGATGAACAACATCAAGCACAAGAGAACTAACTCGTGCATGCGGGATGAGCTCCAGAAGTCTTGAGAGATGTGATAACTGACCTAGTTCATAAAGTAACAAAGCGCAGTACTCGAAGACGTTGTTTCGCCCACCCAACAATAGACAGTTACCCGGATCCGCTGTCCTACATAAGCACTTTCATCGTGGAAATTAAGACTGCTTCACTAACGAATGGTAATCGGGGTCGTATTCGTGGAGTTGAATACCAGGGGAGTGTCCGAGATGATATAAGAGGTGATGAAACAAAGCTGGTCATCCAGTTCAACATCAGATATTCATGGCAAAAGGTGAAAAGACGAAAAGAATTCACTATGGGGAAGACGAGTAAAAATATGAGCAGACGTTTACTGTTCCAGGCAGCATAAATCCGGATAATTAGCAATCCTATGTGGGAAAGCAGTCAATTTTTGAAGCTTCCTCAAGACATGACATACCTTCTGCGGCGATAATACACAGAATATGCAACACTAAAGATGGGTGAGCGAATCATACAATACAATCGACCGTATAAGCTAACCGTTAGAAGCCGTCCCATATCTGACACACTACAAGCTGTTACTCGGGGGTATCTTCACGTGTGGGGTTTATGACTCACACTTTCACCAGGATAGTATTGTGTTCTGAGGGCAGCTGTCCATAAACTATCAGCAATTTTCGCCAAAACGAGTGATTAAATGATTTGCCCACCTACGAATGTCATGCCAATGGCAAGTACCGCGATATGGTGAATATAAACCGCACGAACGTCCATTTCCGATGCCAGACCCACTTTGACTTTGCGATACGATCATCGAACGATTCTGTAATCAGAAAACTGCACACACCTCTGCCTCTAGGGTAATGCAGTAGTCAAAAATCTAGGTAAGTATATTAGCGTCACGTCCCAGAGAGTCCCGAGTCGCTCAAGCACTCACCAAAACAGCAAACGTCCCGACTTTTTTCGGACCTGGTCAGAAGGTACTCGCATAAAGACCTCGTCAATGTTCCTCACCGTTGCAGTACTAGGTGCAAGTTTCTATTAGAGACTTGAGAACGTCAGAAACCTCGCATGTTACACACCTTGGATGCCTGAACGCCAACGTCGACGTACAGTGGAGTACTCATCTGAGTCAAAAGTCACAATGTCGCCAGCGACAAAGCAAGTAGGGGGTACACTCGAAGGTGCAGTGCTCATCGTGACTGGTAATAAATACCTGCAATAGTGGCGCTCATAGTGATTCGTGACGGATAATCAGTACTTGGCATACTACCGGCTATGCTAGGTACGCACTGCATGTCGTCCTTGAGAGCGAACACTATGACGTAAAAGTATACACTAAGGCTGAGGGCCGGGCGCCTCAGTAGCTGTCAGGCAGTGTTTCCAGCAATCAAGCTCGAGCGAAGATCAGATGAATACGTACTCTACTTGGCTACATCGCATCATGATCGCATCAACATAAGCGCCACCGTACTCAAACCGCCATCTTGATGACTGCCCTACAACGATTATGCCCCAGACTAAGAATGACAATGTTGAGACGGTTCAAATCGCCATTACCAAGTTGTGTCGACCTCTAGTCCACCAGTGGTAAGTAAGAACCTTAGTGCTGAGTTGTCCGGCTCGTGCGGGCCATAGTCACGTGGAATCCGAACATCGTTTTCCTTGGCATCTAAAGACTCGGAATTGACAATTGTACATTTGTCGTGGCAGATTTTGAAATTCTAGTACGCAGTGTCCGTGCGATGTACGGATTACTCAGGACTGTTGGAGTGGGTAAGCACTCGAGCACATGTACCCCAACTTGACTTCTGATATGTTCGTCGAGGCCGTAGCGCTCATGCAGATCAGCCAGATAAGTATATTTCAGAAGTTCAGAGATAGGCTTGATGATCCCACCAGATCCCACGTTGGAATCAATTTTCCGGTCTGATCAATATTCTGATTAGCCGTTACTCTGTTACCGCGAAGAACCTGTCAGACTCAGATCAGGTAGACCGAGGAAGGCGCGGCTGTCAATTATTCTGGTTAACAGTTGTCAGTTGCTGACCGTGGACCGTGACCGGTCGACCTGAGGTGCCTATCTTGGCCGGGATGTGACTTGTTATAGACTTATAAGCTGGTTATATGACCTTTTAGACGACTTCGCTAATGGCCCTGATAAGTTTTCGCTCCATATATTTCCCAAACCTCCATGACCTCTATCCCAAGCTCATGACACCAACCCATTTTTCTGCCTTTCGAGCCTCGAACGAATGGCGACAGAATATTCGTCAGAGGCTATTGTAGCGGCGAAGAGTCTGCAAACTTTCACAGTGCGTCGCTTTCTTATCGATACGAGGGTCATTGATAATCATTTTCTACCACCGACCAGTACATGTATGGTGCGTCGTGCTACCTGAGCCGCTTTTCATTGTGCTAACGCAACTCAGCGTCCATGGTTACATTCTGGGTGCGCTTATTTCGGTGTGTTTACGTCCACCATTGAACTCACTTGTCATTCAGACCTATGATTATATTTGTTCACTTGACGAGGAGGTAATGTACCCCGGCGGCCCACCTCGGCTTTTTTTACATTGATGATACTCACTGCTGTTCAAAGTGGACGTTCCTGTTTGAGTCGCGATGGACCAAAGTTAAAGGTCTTTATATCGTTACACGATATGTGCCTTTTCTCTTCTTCATCGGACATCTGTATAGTGCGTGCACCTCCGCCACCAATCGCTTTCGTGATGGAATTGACATGTCATGCTTAGTGAACTTTATCAACGAAACCCCCCGTGTATGTGATCACGCAGTGCACTTTTGACTGGCGAATGACGCTTACCGAACCTCACCACTACATAGAAATGCCATGTGATGAACACTATGTCCGAAGGTACGTGCATGGTACATAAGTGCATTTTCTTGCCGAGCTGAGCTTCCTTCTCACAGCCCTCAGCCTAATATCAGTCATCTCCTCCGAATGTACCTCTCTTTCCCCCCAAAAATATGCACCTTCCTGATCCGATACATGCAGGCTTTTTTATTCTCAGAACATATGCGCTCTGGAACCACAACAGAATCGTGCTCGCAGCCATGTTGTTCTCCTTTTTCGTAAGCCCCATGCTCTTGCATACTGCACACCCCATGCTCGTGATTTGATGCGCGAGTCAGGTCGTCATCGTAGCATCCGTCAGCGTTCTATTTGCTACTACTATCCCTGCACCATGTATGCGTTCTCATCTGACCCTTGGCGTTCCACCACCACTCACACTCCACGTTCATAGTTCTGACCAGTGCGATACCGGGCATCACAGGTTGCTATCAGGACTCGAACATCCAGCTCTTCATACCGTTTCTTCTCTTGTTTGCGCTCGAACTGGGTATGTCACTGGCCGCCGGTCGCATACACATTCGCGGACCCATGCTGACGTTCGCTTCCCGCAGGACTCATGGTCCTGACACTCATCCGCGCCATACAGAACTGGCGGACGACCAACGGCCCTCTTTATACTGTCCTGCTGAAGCATAACATAGAGTACTATGCATGTGGTCTCTGTGAGTCAGCCCGTGCAATGACAGCCGTTTTTCCGTGCTCATCCATCGGGCGATCATTCCAAAAGTTTTCTCAGCAGCGAACATCCTCACGTCGCTGTTCCTCCATGTGCGTACACCCTTCCACTCTTCCACTCTTCGATTGCGTCGCTGACATTCCGCACAACTCAGTATGCCTACAGCTCCTTGCTCCACAAGTACGCATCTTCTAAACCGTGCTGCACATTCTCACTGACACTAACAATCCCTCCCCTCGAAAAACAATCACACCTCTATATAGTCTCCAGCTCATCATTCTCGCGATCCTCGCCACGCGCATGCACCTCCATCTCTGGCATGCCGACCGATCCCTGCGCGGCTCTGACGCCCTCATGTTTATTCCTATGACCGCGGGTTCGTTGGTGTTGACCGTGGAGTGAAAGCTCCCGTACTGTTATGTCTTTACTGTAGCCCGTCTTCATTACGCGCAAAGAGGGTGTATACGTAGGACCTGGAGTTATGATGGCTGAGGGTATGAGCGATATAATCATGAGCTTGGTCAGATCTGGAATCTGCGCGCTTTCCAAGATTCTTGTCTGGCAGGAGATATGGATAGGTGTCGAGCTTCCCTTGGTACTTGGAGACATGACTGGATGACGTCGTGGTTTGAGTTTGCTGGGGAGAGGAACCGCGCAGGTAATATGCGGCACATAGTTCCGCGTCACCTGCCTGCTCCTTACATTCCAACTCTTGCTTTAAATGATGTTCATACGGCAAGCAACTCCTATGAAGGACTCGAAATGTATATGAAATTTTACGTTACATAGCACGTTGTCCGTGGTCATTCTACTTTTCGAACATGTGGGCAAATGAAATGTGGATACGTGACACTATCTTATTTGATAGTGATCTGTTAAGCTCAGTCAGCGCAATCAGCTGTTTACTAAGTATAAACCCACCCTAGCTTGTCCTACAACTTGAAGATTTACCTCGCCCGTCAAGAAGTGATGGCTGTCTCCTTCGATTTTTCGTCTTGGCCTCCGCAGCTCACTCCAGAGCAGCTAGAAGCTCTGACCCTCGCTGCAACAACATACGCGCTCTCCCACGGATTGCTATACCTTCCACCATCCAACTCGTTATCGAATACCCAGCCACGTATACCAACAACCGCCATTCATGCTCCCATCTCACTCTTTCCCTCGCCTTTCCCCCGTGCGCAGTTTGAAGCTGCAAGAAAGTTGCAGAGCGTGTACAACGTGCTCTATACACGGGTAGCGATGGACACACAATTCCTAGACACAGTGATGGGTGCCGATGCAGGCGTAGGCAAGGCAGATGAGTTCACTGGGACGCTGTGGAGGGGGTGGAAGAACATCCGGGAGCATGACGTGGTACAAGTGGGTCTGAGACTTCTTTCTTCCTTCGCGTGGAGGGGTGTTGACGGCACGTAGCCGCTGCACCTCGGCCTCTTTAGATCGGATTACCTCTTGCAGGACGATAGACTTGGGCTTTCGCTCAAGCAAGTCGAGTTCAATACTGTTTCCTCGTCGTTTGGTTCGCTTTCTGAGCGCGTGGCTGCGATGCATAGGTATGTTGGTTTCGTTCGTATCCTCTATCGATTCTATCTAGACTGATATGTACCAGACACATTCTTGCATCTACATCCTACCTTTCGGCATCGCCATATCTTACTGCAGACAATTTCCCAGAGAACAAGACCACCTCTGGACTCGCGGAAGGTCTTGCTAAGGCGCACGATGCGTATGGCGTGCAAGGGTCAGCTATGTTCACTTAATTAGCATTAGTTAACTTACATCGATACAGCGCTCGCATTCTGTTCGTCGTGCAGCCCAACGAACGTAACGTTTTTGACCAGCGCTGGTTGGAATACGAGTTACTCGAAAAGTATATCCTCCATTTTCCTTCTACACGATTCACAAACTAACATCGTTGGATAGACATGAAATACTCGTCATCCGTCAAACACTTGCCGAGCTCGCCGTCTCCGCGTCCCTCGTCCCCTCCACGCACGTCCTCACAATTACCCTCCCTTCCTCTTCCTCTCTAACAAGTCAACCCGCAACATACGAAATCTCCACAATCTATTTCCGCGCATCCTACACGCCATCCGACTTTCCCGCGTCCTCATACTACGACACTCGTTTCCTCCTCGAGCGCAGTCGTGCTATCAAATGCCCGTCGCTGCCATTGCAGCTCGCAGGCGGCAAGAAAGTCCAGGAAGCACTCACGCGCCCCGGCATGCTCGAACACTTCCTGGGGAACGAAGGCGCACGATGGGGTATAGGGGCTCGCGATCTCTCCGCGTTTGCAACCAACATCCGCGACACCTGGATGGGCATGTGGGCGCTCGATTCAGATGATGCAGATATCGTCACTGCGCTTGACCGTCTCCAGGCTGTAGCTTCAGGACGAGGAAGCGAACCGCCCGGGACTAGGCTCGCGCGCCACAAGGCCGCATCGCTCGTTTTGAAGCCTCAGCGTGAGGGCGGGGGGAACAATGTCTACCGTGAAGCCATCCCTGCGTTCCTGGACAGTCTACGTGTAGAGGAGCGTGAAGCGTGGATCGCGATGGAGATGATCGAAACGCCACGCGGGGTAGGCGGGTACCTCGTGCGTGCTGCCCCTTCAAGTTCAAATGCAAGCGATGGGAGCACGGAGAAGAAGGTTGTGCGCGCAGACGTCATTTCTGAGCTGGGTATCTTTGGGTATGCGCTGTTTGGGGCGGGAGACGTGGTGGAGAAAGAGGTGGGGTGGCTTGTAAGGACTAAAGGCACAGAGAGCAATGAGGGTGGAGTTGCTGCTGGGTTTTCTGTGTTGGATAGTGTGGTGCTTGTATGACAAATCTGTACGAAAGGTAACCGCGAGCCCAATATTAAGTTGTATGAAGGAACAATGAAGACATGGGAGCGGGGGATGATTAGCTCCGCTGAACGCATTTCAATAAGCACGATTTTAATGCAAAATGAGAGCAGCGGAATGAAAAAGTAGTATGGACCAGACAGCACGGGAAAATCGATGAGCTCAACAGGAATATGCAAATGAGTGCCATAAATTGAAGCAGCCGGCGAGCTGATGGTTGAATCGCTGCACCAGTGTACGGCATTTATATCACATCGACATACTTAACATTATATGCTACCGTTGTTATTGCCTACCATTGATGTCCTGAGCAGATGCACAGCAGATGAACAGGACACAACGAGTCCACCATGTAGGATTCTTGATGCGTTTCGCCTGGTCACTAGGTCGTCCCGACCACGGAGCATCATGCAATATCTACACAGAAATCATTAGACATGGGCGATCGAAAACAGATCCAAGAGAGACATACCTGTTTGTCCCGCACCGCAGGAACATCATGTTCAATACTAGGCCCGTGACCAGAGCCGGTCACAGAGGACTAGGCATAGAGACACAGGTTAGAACCAATCAATAGAAATATTCAAGATAACGCACATGAACATCTCGAGTATCATCAAAGAAGTTCTGCGGTAGTCGGGGGGCATCTTCAAGCTGCACTGGACGTAGCGTAGCATCGGACTAAAATATCGATGTTACGAACAGCTGAGGATTGATAAACACAACACATACGTCCATAATGACTTTCCAGCAGCAACACGACGAGAGTATAGGTTTCGGAAAATATATGTCACGAAGAGTAGAATAACGACAGCGTTTTGGGCCCGAAACTGCCAGTCAAACGGGATGTATTCTGACGACGACGTACGAGGAAATACATGGCGTCTTAAATATAAAGAGTAAAACGAGTGGCGAGCTGAAGGGAGTGAAACTCAACAAAGGGATGTGTGACGGTGGCGATAAAACAAGGTCCTGTGGCGTGACTCATATCTTACACGAGCTAGGATGGTTGATGTAACTAACATAGTGAAATCGTGAGCCGGGATGGGGAGGGCACAAAGCAATGAGGGTTGCTACTGGTTCCTCGGTGTTGTACAGTGTCGTACTTGTATGTGCATACGAAACTTCTGTGGGTACCTTACGTTGGCACTTCCCCCAATCAAGCACCGTAATAAGTAGGACCTCTTTGTTCCACAACTAAACAGAGTCACTATTGTACAGCACATTTACTCGTACACTACAAAACCTACGCAGTAATCGATACAGCGTAACAAGAAACAAAAGTAAGTACTATACCTAGTACGATTTAGACGTAAGTGGACAATGGATTCGCTTTGTTACCGAGATCTAAAATGCTTAGCAGGAATCCATGGTCGTTGTCCAACTCCGCATGCACTTCATCGACATCCTGGCCATCCTTCAATGCCCGCTCTGACGCTGCACCCCTCTCCACTTTCATATGAGCTGCCAGTGCTTGTGCAACAAACCTCTGTGCTTTTGTCGACTCACTCCCAGCACCCTGCCACTTCAGCATGTCAAGCTGTATATTACCCGCGTTCATTTCTGCTGCGATTACACCAATATAGGTGTAATCATTCTCGTCCCAGTCCGAAATTGGGGTGCAGTCATGATACACAGCTGCCAAGGAGCTCGCGATGAATCGCATGTCCTTGGATGGGAGTGCAGAGAAGCGCGGAAGGGATGAGAGGGTATCTAGTGCAGGGATTTCATCCGCAGCATATTTCGCAGTTGCCTTCGCGCCATCGTATTTCGCTATAGTGTTGAGTTCCTTGATATACCCATCATACTCTGTTTTGGGCATCCTTTTGGTCGGCCGAATGCCGTAGTGGGTGCCATGATCATTGACAGCGATCAGATTTGAGCTTATCGTCGATGAGCTCGCCAGCTTGAACGGAAATTTTCACTTGGCATCTTTCTGTGAAAAAGTTGATACTCCCCCATTGTCTACCGAGCTTTGAATGAGTGACGAGGAGACATAAGATGCAACGCATACCAGGTAGGACATCGTTGCCTTCAGTTTTAATGTCTACCGTCGAACCATCATAGCGCACTTTGAATCCAGCATTGGATTTAGAATTTCCAGAGCGATACAAATCTGGGCGAGTCATGGTAACGCGAAGTAATGGTGAAAGTGGACAAGTGGGTCAATGCGGGGTTGAAGCGCGGACGACTTCAATTTTGAACGTTATCTTGAGTGCTGAACTCGACTTAAGTGCACAGTGCAGACAAGCCTATAATGTGGTTGAACGAATACAGCCGCGCCATAGTATTGTATTTGGTGTGTTCGTTCTGACTCCCTAGCTTGACAAATTCTTGATCAACTTCTAACTTCTGACCGTCAAGAACCACAAGATCAGAATGCCAGTTAGAACGATCTGATTTCTGACAGGTAACACCAAGAAGATACGGAGAGCGTACTGATCTAATCGGTAAAGCATCATGGAAGGTCATTTTAAAAGAGGGGTATGACTTGAGTGTGGGGTTACGTCGAAACGATGAAGTGTGGCGAGACAACACTTAATCTCGGTTCCAGACGTTATGGATCAGGGTTTGAAATTGGAGTGCAGGAAGGTAAAGCAAAAGGGTATCCATAAACCTTCAAATTGGCTAAGTTCCACAATGAGCTTCCATTAAGAATCGCCAGTTGCCGCTAGTCAGCGCTCAGCAGCTCCACTGGATTGACGCTGTCAGGAAGTTTCGGCATCGAGGCCAGTCATCGGTCACCAGCCTCCATTCGCCTCAGCCGAAGGATGTGTAAGTAGAATAAGCGGTAATGTTGACGCCAGCAGCACGAGGATGACCTGCTGGTTCCGAAGTTCGGACCAAGGTACTTACATAGGAAGTATCTTCTATCAGGGTTCATGGCATTCGGACAGTTGTGGTTTTGGAAAACCATTCTAAGGTTTCGGGTGATGCCTGGTTGCTGTATGATATATCGTTTGAGATGGTGGAGAAGGAAGGAAACTAAATCACGGTCGTGTAACTCGAAAAAGGCCCGGGCATATGGTGCGCGTCACTTATGTAAACAGAGATAACTTGAACCAAATATTCCTTCAATGGGTCCTGACGATCATCCGTTGCACTGTGACAGTTGAAACTTGAAGCTCCAGCGCTCCTGCACTTCTGCACATTGCGATACTGCATTCATTCAAGTTCCGCATCCAGTCTGATGAACTGACTTACTGACTGACCAGGTTTGACTGTCTCACCTAATTAAGTTTTGGGAATTATTTATTTTCTGTACTACTGGCACACCTATAGCTCCGCCGCGATCACTTATCGTCACGGACCACGGTGCTCCCAACCAGGAATTCCAGTACTCGATCAATGGGTCGCATTCCAGATTCATGTCTCCTATCAAACAGGGCGCACAGCTTACGCTTACGCTATGCAAGTGATCACACACTTTCAAATGCGACGTGCGCGACTTCTAACCGTAGGCTTTCAAATTTCAGAGTCCAGGATGAATTAAAAGCACTTCGGGAATAATCTCGGCTCATGGTCATGTGTGACACCTGTCGAACACGAGAGGGTCTTGAACTTGTGAACATTTTGCAAGCGGCCCATTTCAGAGGTGTGGTACACCGCAAAATAATACGTCTGGACGCTGTCTTTGGTTGTGACAGAGTGGGTAATGATGATTTCAGGCCGATTCCCGATCCTACGCGGTTCGATTCAAAATCGGTGTAGATTGTTCCTCTTGTGTGAACTAACTTGAAGTAATCCCCGTAAGGACTGGGTACTTAGATATGACTCCATCCACGTGGATCAGTCGCAAGCCCATACATTCTTACCCTTGCGGCAGCATCCATCCTAGTCTGCTACCCTTGAAACTAATCAAATGTCGAATGAGCTTCCCGCCATTTCGTGGCTTGGATACAGCCTCAACATGTCCGCCATGACCACAATGGATATTAACGCGGTAAAAGCTATCGAGACGTCTTGATGCATTCCCATCTCAACCGCAACCCCAGGTAACTCGAGCTGTCCTGAAAGCACGTCGACTAGTCGAGTATGATACCAAGACAAACCTTCATCAGGTTACCATTGGTAAGTATTTCTTACAGGTTCTCCTTACCACTGCTAATTCTCCAGTTCCCATTCACCTCTTTAGATGGCAAAGTGTATGATGTACCCGCCGCCATAACCATCATAGACGATGCCCCGAGCAATCAAGGCGAATACATCCACTACGCCAGTGGCGCCGATGCGAGAGCTGCGTTCAGGGCTGACGTCAGTCTCGCCATGCGCTATTTCGCGGTCTACGGCGCCATGACTGTGACTGCGTCCTCTGAGAGGGCACTGACAAAGGAAAATCAGTACGCGTTCTACAGTTTCACCAAGACTGTATATAGTGCACGTCTCACGGACTACGCAAATCTTTTGAACGAGCGTGCTCTCCAGAAGGGCGTCGCCGAGTTGACACGTCCTTTTGTCGGAACCGATCCAGACATCTTGGAAGAATACAAAAGCTTTTTCCAGAGATACGGGTCGCATGTAATCGTCACTGGAAACTATGGAGCACGCTTCCAACTGGTAAGTACGGACTTCTTTATCTGCGACAATTAGCACAGTTGAATCAGCGGGTCTGCAGAATGTGTGGGCTTCCAATAAGACGGAAGCTGTTAATAATAAGTTCAGTGCTGATACCCTTACCGCGTTCGATGGCATACCGAGTGGTGGACAGTTTGACGCTGGCCTGACGAAAGAAGCACAATATGATACTTTCTTGGAATACATGCAAAGGCTCATCTCTGTTTCTGGCGGTGACGCCACACTCGCGCAAGCCGTATCTACAAACCCATCCAGCCTTTCCACCTATGAGCTTTGGTTGGATAGCGTGCCGACAACACCGCTATCCAATGTGCTGAGCTTCCAGGCGATGGAGATATGGGCTTTGATGGCGCTTTCCGACGACACCCTCCTGATAGACTCCGCGAAATCACTGGATGCTGCGTTCACATACATCCTTGCGAACCCTAGTCCCTACAAGACGGCCGTCACATTTGACATATACAGTGATTGTATGTGTCTTTATTCTCTTCTGTGTCATTGGCCTCGTCGTGCTGAGTAGGGCTTGCGTCGCAGGGGCCGAATTCAACTTACTCACGCCAAGTGCGGTTATCGAGCCTGACCCCAATAACTTGTTCCCATCCAACACTGTATCCTCGAGCACCCGCGTGCAGTGGGGCAAACACGATCATGCGTCCGAGCGACAGACTTTGAGGTATGCTTTCACTTCACGTCATATAGCCCCTGTGGGTGTCATGTCGTTGCTGATTCATCCGCCAGATTTTTCGTCCTCAACGATGGATCCCCGATCGATTTCTCCATCTCCCATGGCAGCAACGGTAGTGGCGGGGCAGGGACGAGAAGGGCGGAGGCAATAATCAAGAAGGTGAAATTTTATTTGCATTATACTGCACGGGCCTATGGCACCGTTGAACATCACGAACTCATGCTGGTATTTATAGTCATCTTACCTCAACGATGGTATTACGGACAACGTCTGGAACACCAGGTGGTTCTACCAGGCACCTGTTTCAGAAGTTCCTGAAAGGGAAAATACTAAGCTTTCAAACGACGATACATGTACTTCCTGATTTAGTGCAGCATGTCGCTAATGCTACTCAATCGTATGCATCTTTGCGAGGTCAATGTAGTCTGAGACGTTTTGTACATATTGACACAACGCTCAGTCTCGAAACTACATCAGTTGAATGTTCTTAAATATTTGGGCTGGAGTGTCTATGATTGCGCCATGTTTCGCCTTTGTAATTCACGCGTCATATTTGCAGTTCTCGATCTATAACGTGCTGCATTGCATAAGTAGGAGTTTCGAGCTTTGCGGCAGCACAACAAACAATCGATTGGGAAAACAGGCTAATATCGTACACAAAACCTTCCACAACAAAACTAAGGACGAAGTATGAGATAGGATCATTGCAATACACCTAGGCAGCCTTGACTTGGGGGACACGTGCGCCGACCCCTTCAAGATGTTCACTGAGCACATCGTTCCAGCAGCACGCCTTAGCTGATCACCTTTTGGGCGGGTTTGGCAGAAACCGATTTCTGGTAGAACCATGATGTGTTCCACACATTATCTTGGAGACATTTGAGAGTCAGGTATCATGAACGTGCTGATTACGACTCACCAGTCACCCCTTTGCTAGGATAGTGTTCCTGGAAGAAAAAAATTGTACATCTGAATAAATGCATGAGGAATTAGACCGTACCCTCTCCATGATGACCTCTGCCATTCCTGCGCCAGGCGTACCACCATTGGACCCATGAGAGATAGAGAAATCGATTGGGGATCCGTCGTTGATAACGAAGAACCTATTAGTAGATAAGTTAGAGATCGCACCCGCGCGGTCAACAACCTACCGAAGTGTCTGTCTTTGATAGTCGTGACTATACTCTTTGCCCCACTGGACTCGCGTCCCGGACGCGACGGTGTTGCTCGCAGGCCAAGGATTTTTCGTGTCCTCAACGATGGTGGCACTGGGCGACAGCAAATTGAACTCGGCCCCTGTGACGTAAAAATATCAGTAGGGTCTTGACTAATACTGTTTTTAGAATAGCCTTACAGTCACTCTGAATATCGAGAGAGATTGCAGTCTGGTATGGCTGAGGATGTGAGACGATGTAGTCATATGCCTCCTTGACCATGTCTGAGCGATCCCTCAGATTTTTCGTCGACGCGTCCCTCATCAAATTCCAAATCTCAACGACGTTGAAAGATCCCAGGGACGATTCCTTTGCCACGGTGCCAGCCCAATTGACAAACACATCGTACTTGGTCGGGTCAGCCGTGAGCACCTTGTTCAACTCGGGATCACCCCCGATGACAGATACCGTCTTCTGCATATATTCGGAGAACGTCTTGTATTGTTCCTGCGATTTCACAGAGGCATCAAACTTTCCACCGAAAGCGATACCCTCGAAAGCAGCATTGACGCTTGCAGAGAAGCTCTTGTTGACGGATTCGGTCTGGTTTGAAGCCCAGACGTTCTGATAAAGCACAGTTAGGCTAGGCACCACAGAAGAAATTCATACAAAACGCACAAGTTGGAATCTGGCTCCGTAGCTGAGGCGTAGCATGTCAATCATTCTTAACGCATCACTGTATCAGAAGACGTACCTAGCATTCAGGATAATATGTGAGCCGAACGAAGCAAAGAAGTCCTTCCATTGCGTGAGGGAGTCATCATCGTCCCCGTCGAATTTGGGCATGTCATCCAACCTCTTCGTGAGTGCAGTTTCATTCAACAGATCGGCATAATCTCTCAAGGAAGCTAGATATGTATCTGCATTGAAGCTGTAGAACGCAAATTGGTCGTCTCGCTTGAAGGACTTCTCGAGAGCATAGGATGCGGAAGCACTCGCAGACACCGCCATGTATCGAACTGACAAGCTAGCATCCGCCTGGAATGTACTGGATGCCTCTGTCCCAGTCGCGTACGTGGTATAGTTGCCATCGGAAATATTATAATCGCTGACTCCAATGCAGTTAGGCACATTGTATTCAATCCCTCCTGATATGCACAGTGTGCTGATCTCAGCCCAGAAAACACCTGTCATGCAATAAATGTACTCACCAATGGTGTGAATGTATGTGTCCTTATCTAGGTCGTACTTGAGAACTCGGCGGGCTTTTTTAGTGGCCTCCATGACCTGTCAGAATGGAAGCAGAGTAAGACATTATGCAAGGTAGTGATGAATGATCAGAAATCACAGATTTCACGTCTATTGGAGTCAAAGTTGTCATATCAAGGCCGTAGCCCAGCCAATTGCAAGCAGGAAACTCCTTAGCCATTGATACACTTGAGGATAGTTCGTGGAGTGATCTGAGGTACGAAGGTATTGAGGAGGGAATTTATAGGACTGCTTTCGGTCCAGGTCGTCAAATGTATCAATGGTTAAGGTGGTTCCTACCGGGCTCAGAGCTCCCCTGCCTGGTAGCTAATCGAAAAGTACAGAGAAATTCGAAGTACTCTATCAAAATAAGAGTTCCGGTCCGAGGATGATCCCATGGTTTACAGCTCCAGGTATTGGAATCTGGAAGCTCATACTACTCATCAACACCTTTGGGGTTCTGTCAGAATCTGTCTCGATAGATCGTACTCATCTGACAGACTAAGATTGAACGGAGATTTGAGTTCTTCCTATCATGGCGTCAAATTGGATTGATCCATGTTTGTAGGGATCTCTAGTGAGTACACTGGGGGTATGATTTCAGAAACCGCGCCTGATCAGAATGCCAGTCGGAAAGATCCGAATTTGAACTTGGAGAGTGGAGAATAGAGTGGGGAAGTCTGGACATGCGACTCGCTCCAAGAAGGTACAGAGAGTGCACTGATCGCAAAGTATTTCAAAGAGGGGTATGACTTGGGTGTGGGGTAGTCTCCTGTAGTATGCAGACCCTAATAGAAGGAAGACAGTTCGAATTCCTTCCTTCTGTATTAGGCGTGGTGTTACGTCGAAAACACGCGCAAGGGATAAAACATACATGTTGGCGCCAACACTACGAATTTGAACCGAACTGCGGCTTATCCAAGTCAAGCTTGTCAATTTGCTAAGTCCAGAGTCCAGACTGGACTCGCTGTCTGGCGGTGTTTGTACGCAGCATTTAGCATATGAAAGTAGCATTGTCATGCCGTGAACCTTCTAATTATTTAATTTCTAACGTCCTGTTACCGCGATTGGGCCGTTGGGAACTTGAACGAGGGTGCAACTCTCCAGAATTCTTGAACTTACATTGGAGTAGAATTATATAATCACTAATCCTCTAAATTGATTTCCGTACTGCGACCAATCTTGTCTACATTTGGTGGATACAGCACAAGGTG
The DNA here is from genome assembly GCA_001882365.1 of Rhizopogon vesiculosus. Lineage (NCBI taxonomy): Eukaryota > Fungi > Basidiomycota > Agaricomycetes > Boletales > Rhizopogonaceae > Rhizopogon > Rhizopogon vesiculosus. The sequence goes on along the minus strand of LVVM01004802.1, from coordinate 10,802 downwards.
GGATATTGGCATTTTAAAGATACTTAACATCTTCTCCTCAAGACTCAAAGTTATTTCGACTAGTTTCGCTTCGTTAGCAGTATTCGAAATAGAGTTACAATTTATAACATCACCACTTTGCGCCAGACCCATCTTCAAGCTTCAAGTCAATATTCTCAATCTATGATCCCAATTCTCCCTGCTCTTCAATGGCTTGGCTATGGTCTCGACCTGACAATCCTCAGGCCGTTTGACCTTAAAGCTGTATGTCACTGATGTGCCAAACCCGTTCGAGCTGATTCACACATCTCCCAGGTTCTTGAGACTGTCAAAAGAAAGAACAGGATCATCGACATCAAAAAAGATAAAACGATACACAGTGTCACCATCAGTTAGTACTCGTCGTGTCTATTGCGGGTAATTCTCCACTAAGGTATTAATAGATGGCATGGACTTCCACATTCCTAGGTGCATTTCTGTCTCGCAGAACACCAATAGCCAGGGCGACCAAAAGATTTACAAGAATGGTGCAGAGGCCGTGAACGCTATGCAGCAAGATGCCGCCCTTGCATCCCGTTTCCTCGCTGTTACAAGCACCGACGTATCAAACTACCCGCTTGACAGGTGGTTTCCAGCTGCCGACCAGTTTTCGCTCTACTATTTCCACACTGATAACTACCTCGCGGGTCTTCAGGAATATCTTGACTTTTTGAACGAATCCGCTTTACAAGAGGGCGTTTCCCGCCTTCCAAGACCTTTCACGCCTGATAAGGAGGCCACTGTCCTAGCATACAAGACATTCTTCAATACCTACGGTAGCCATGTAATCACCAACGCTAGCTACGGAGCACGATTTTTGATGGTAAATATGCCCGCCACTTCCCTTAGTATTCACTTCACTCAGTGGCTTCGACGCTTTCAGAACGTCTGGGCTTCGAACAGTCACGTTGACGTCAACGAAAACTTCAGTCGAGATGCAACGGCGATGGTCAAGGGTATCAACAATAGTTGGCAATATGATCAGAGTGTTTATGGGGAAGCGCAGTACCAGACCTTCAATAGACTATCGCAAAGCTGGTTCACTGCATATGGTGGGGACCCTTCGCTGGCGTCCGCCCTTTCTACGAACAAGATTGATCAGGATACATTCAATAAGTGGCTGGACTCCACTACCAGTAATCCTGATCTCGTCCACATCCAGACTATGCCACTTTGGTCACTCCTCCAAGAAGCTGACAGCAAAGGGTTGCGAGACTGTGCAGACGACATCCAGAAAGCGTTCCAGTACCTCACTTCGCCCCGAGGAAAAGAATTCACCACATTCTTCACGTTTGAGGTGGAGGCGACATGGGCGGAGCTCGGTCTTCTTATCCCGAGCACGGTTGTCGTGGGCGGCGATTCGGTTGATGTGATTCCCCCGTCAGGCATGATCTTGGGCCCTACCAAGCTGCGATGGGAAACAGGAAGTAACAACAAGACTTACTTCATTTCCGTGTAATGTCATTTCAGCCTCTTGTACATATTTCATCTCACTCGACACCCACTGGCTAGCCTTATGTTCACGAACGATGGAAGTCCTATTGATTTCAACATTACTTGTGAAGGTGGAAAAGCCAAGGTTACTATTGCTGGTGTACGTTGGTGTTGTTGTGCTTCTCGTGGTTGCTTATCACTTTCTTCCCGCAGGCGGAATATGTAAACGATGGCGGGGAAGGGAAGACCAAGTGGTTCTACCAAGTTCCTGTCACCAGAGTCGCGCAAACAAGGGAACACAGCGGTGTGAAAATAGGTGGTGATTTGAGATGGAGCACTTGATCAAGTTATTGACTTTCTCGAAAATGTAATACATATCTCGTCCTCTCACAAACTTTGCATGTTGCCGTGAATTAATTCCAGAAACCGAACTCCCAGGATTATGGCGTCGTTGAGATGTGGGTTCCGTCCGTAATTTGAAACAGTGAACAACACTAAAGGTACAACCATCACGGTGGAAGGTTGTTCCCTTTCAAAGTGGAAGGATTCTGAAAGAACAATTTATGCTTTCTCTGCTTGGAGTTGGCTAAGATGGACCGTAGATAAAGGGATATTTCCTTAGTCGTCCCTTCTTTACCGTGACGACGTCTCGGAGACTAGGTATATTGTTCTCTGTCACTTGGACGCAGAATGCCGGAACCCCAAGGTATGTATTTGAATCTTCTCGTGCCCCTATATCTCTAATGATCAATCTTTGTTGTGTTTCTAGAAGAAATATTCCCGACACACACATGGTAGGAACGAACGAAATTCGTATCAGCCGAATCCCTCAGTTCGACGTTCAAGGTTCGACATCGAACGACGGCCCTTTTCGAAAGTGGAAATAAGTTAATAAACTTCTGGTACGAATTGTATCATTTTCAAACTCGGGTGATTATTGGTGATACAGTTGCATATAGTGAGTGTTTCCAAACGCTTGCCCCCATTCGTTCTCATTTAAGTACATACCAATCTATCCTTTTTCCAGCATCGAAGTTTTGCACTTCACCCTCTTGCTACCTTGCCCTCATTCTCACTATGAGCAATCAAAGACTTCCTGCTGTTGACCGTCTTGGCTATGCCATAGACGTGACCTCTATTACACCGATGGATATTTCCTCAGTTCGTGTGCTTGAACGACATGCCAACGCAACTTCTCTTGACCGATCAATTCTCCACAGGTCGATAATGCTGTTCTGACACTTCGTCGCTTGATCGATATTGATCTAGAGAACGTTTATTCTGTCACTATTGGTATGTACGACATTGCGGAACTGCACGATGGCTCACTGACCATCATCAATGCATCATCTTTCGTTTAGAAAACGTGACGTACGATGTTCCAAAGTCGGTCTCCATCGCGAATGACGGCGGTACTACTGAAGGCATCTTTATTTATTATCCCAACGGCCCAGAAGCAAGTGCTGCATTTAGAGCAGACGCTAGTCTCAGCATGCGCTACTTCGCGCTTTCCGGAGGCTCGTCTACGGTGGAAGCCACCCAAAAGTCATTTGTTCGCGACAAACAGTATGCATTCTTCAGTTTCGCCAAGAACAAGTATAGTGCGCGTCTCCAGAGTTATGCAGATTCCCTCAATACGCAGGCCCTCCTGAAGGGAGTCAAGGATTTGCCGACACCTTTTGATGGGAACAATGCCAACACTCTGAAACTGTATAAAAAGTTCTTCGAACGATACGGATCCCATATCATCATTTCTGCCAATTATGGAGCCCGCTATCCGCTCGTGTGTCGCTCATTTTTTACACTGATCTGTATTCGATGCTCATTCTTGCTGTAGAAGACGTGGGGCTCGAACCAAGACGCTACTGTGAACAAGATGTTCACAACAGACGTCACAGCTGCCTTCTCTGGTATTCCAAACGGCGGAAAGTCTGACGCCACGGTGATGGGTCAAGACCAATACAAAACGTTTCTCGGGTACCTACAAAAATTCATCTCGGTCTCAAGCGGCGACCAGACGATCGCCAACAAGCTCGCCAACAATACCGCAACTTATGAGGAATATGAGAAGTGGACAAACTCCACTGATTCGTCCCATGCGTCCTTGCTGAGCTTCCGAGTCATCGAGCTCTGGAACTTGATGTCGCTGTCAAGTGAAGATACACTTGTGAACTATGCGGACCAACTTTCCACCGCGTTCTCATTCATTATTACGAACCCTGAAGTCTTCAAAACGGCTGTCACGCTTGATATCCAGACTGGTACGCGCCAAAATCTCAGGCATGCCAGATACTGATTATTCTTGTTTTACAACAGATTGGGCGGAGTTTAACTTGCTGACTCCAAGTGCTGTCATCGTTCCCGACCTCGACAATCCTTACCCCGCAGGCAATACAGTAGCCTCTGATACACGCGTTCAGTGGGGGAAGGAGTACAGTCATGAATACGAAAGACAAACGCTCCAGTATTTGTTTCTTCTTGCTACTTCAAGCTGACAATGATGTATCGATCTGCAGCTTCTTTGTCATCAACGATGGGTCCCCGATCGATTTCTCCATCTCCCACGGCAGTCAGTCAAGTGGTGGTGCAACTGGAGAGGCGCAGGTCATAATGGAAGTAAGCATGATATTTATTCAGCCGTGGTCTATCTCAACCATCTTCACACATTTTTCAGGGAAAACCCTACATCAATAAGGATATAACCGATAATGTGTGGAATACTGCATGGTACTACCGGTCTCCGGTGGCGCCTAACCCGGTGTCAACGTCAACAAGTGTACAGCAGAGCACGCAACGCGCAACAGCTTGGGACGCTACTCTGTGCCACCACCTCGTTGAAATTGGGATGAAGTCGCTGTCTGTTGGATCATGAACATACGGCACCTATGACTGATTTTCTTACGATCCATTCGCACAATCCAAAAGTATACCATGTACGATATGTAGGATCAGATAACCGTGTTTTTGTCCGGCATGTACTTGGTATACTTGCATGTTCCGCAGGTGAGAGTTTTTCGGAAACGGACAAAATGTGTGAGGCAGAGGTTCTAGGGACCGGAAGAAGCCGAACGTGGTCCCGAACCGTCTGGTTCGAGACTAGAGGCAGAGATAAAAAATTATGTTCATCAGAATATCCACTTGAAACAGAAGGAACGACTATCCTCCTTCTATCAAGGTTTCTCTACTAATACTTGGCTCTTGCCGTAGCCTTTGTTTTGTCGGGCGAATAGATCATCACGTAGTACGTACACATCGGTATTGGCATTTGTGTATCACTACTTAGTATCTCGTCAAATACATGGTGAGTTTATGTAACAAACAACAGTGGAGAGTCGTGGAGCCGTATGTGCACAAGAGCGTTGTATACTTTCATGTGGCGAAAATCCTGCATTACATTGGTATACATTGGCATATTCCTCTAATCTTCTAATCCTCATCGACACCCTCTTCCTCCTCCGCAATAAGCCTTTCCGCCTCAAGCGCGGCCATACACCCGCTTCCCGCACTTGTAATAGCCTGTCTGTACCTCTTGTCCTGTACATCACCAGCAGCAAACACGCCCTTGACGCTTGTCTGCGTCGTGCCAGGCACAGTGATGATATACCCATCGGGGTCGGTCTGCAGCTGCGAGCGTACGAGGGCTGTCGCTGGTTCATGCCCGATGGCGTAGAAGAGCCCGCGCACGGGGAGATCGCGCTCCTGGCCTGTAGTTACGTCTTTGATGCGGAGGTTGTTGAGGAGGTCACCGTCACCTTGACATTCGGTTGCGACGGTGTTCCAGAGGATGGTCTGTGAGGGTGCGTAAGAAGTGCGAAATGGGGATGGAAAACGATGGGACGTACGATCTTGGGGTTGTTCATGAGGCGCTTAGCCATGATTTTAGACGCACGGAGTTCGCTACGGCGGACGAGCACGTAGACGTGGGAACCATACTTGGTCAGGTCTGCCAGAATGTGATAATTGAGTTTTAGTGTAATAGTAAAAGGAAAAGGTCTCACAAGTCGCCTCTTCGGCTGCAGAGTCACCACCGCCGATGACAGCTAACGGTTGATTCCTGAATATGGGGACAGCACCATCGCAGACTGCGCATGCGCTGATACCGCTTTGCCAGTACGCCACCTCGCCTTTGAGTCCGAGCCTCTTCGCACTCGCACCGGTCGCAATGATGATCGTGTCAGCAGTCTCTGGTACATCATTTTCCTCACTCTCTCGCCAGTACCGGAACGGGCGTGCAGAGAGATCAATCTTGGACACAGTCTCCGTGATGATCGTAGTGCCGAAGCGAAGGGACTGTTCGCGGAACTTGTCCATAAGTTCGGGGCCAAGGATGCCACTTGGGAAACCGGGGTAATTCTCGACTGCGATGAGAAAAAAAGAGACATGGTGAGGACACACGGGTGGGGAGGGGGCGTGTACGTACCATCTGTGGTCGTGGTAAGCTGGCCACCGGCAGCGAAACCGTTTGCCATGAAACCCTCGAAGAGGACGGGGTTGAGGTTCGCGCGGGCGAGATAGACTGCAGCAGTGTGACCCGCAGGGCCTGACCCGATGATGACCTGTACATGGGTGAATGTTGGGGGTGATAATGAAAGGGATATGGATGGGACGCACGACTTTGGAATGCATCTTTGTGCTCTTGGGGACTTTCCCATTTGTGAGAGGAGCCATTTTTGAGTATGTGCGATCGGAGACGGAGGGAGATGCGGCGAGAGGAAGTGCCCGTAGGCCTTTCAGAATGCGAAATCGAGAGAACAGCGTGCAATAGGACGATTCCGGTCGTCTTACACGAAAGTCGCAATTGATGAATCAACGGTCACGCGCGGGATTACTAACCCAAATTTTTTTATCTTATCTGATTATCTTCATTCGTGTGACTGGGGCGGTCTCCCCGCTCGAAGCGGTGAGCTTAGCTGACACACACTGGGAGACATTTCGTTCTTCTGTCGCGCGTCCTCGAGCTGTTGTCAACGACGCACCATTATCAAGGCTCAAACGCTCTGAATCAAGATCCTTGAATTCGGCAGATCCCGTCGTGACCTCGCCTTACAATCTGCATCAACTTGAACGACCTGGTCCAATGGGGGCAACAAGCGTGCCTATTAAGGCCATAGATAGCCACAAATATATGGGGAAACCTCTAGACTATGTACTAGTATCGAACAACATCCTTAATCACGCCTCAAACAATCACGCACCCTGTGCAGCATCCGGTACCAAGCTGCTCTTTCTCGACCTCGGAACCATAATCAAGTTGGTCATGGATGTTCTTCTCATTCCCAGTCGTTATGTGCCGGAATTTGTTTCTTTCCTGACCTCTTTCATACCGGTCGTCGAGAACCTTCTGGTCATAGTACGCCCAATGTAAATTCGAAATGCGCTTCTTCTATCCATTATGCGCTGTCAGATATATCAGATGCATTGATATCTTTGGCTATCTCACCCTCTCCTGGTGTTTCTTGATCAATCTAGCGATATGGATAAACACCTCGTCCACATTGCGTCCGTTCTTGAGGGATACCTGCATGAACGCGACGTTCATCTCCTCCGCCAGCTTATTTCCATCTTCACCACATATGTCAGTTATCGAGAGAACCCTAGCGCATGAACAGTCTCACCTTCCCAAGGGACTTCCATCCACATCGCCCTATCTTCTTCCTCTACCCGGACTGCCACGAGCATCCCAGGAATAGGATTCGTTGCATTGTCCCGTTCATGTCGCTTGATCTTGACCACCCGACTGTAATTTTCTTTTGCCAGCTCCAATGACTTGCGATGGTCAGCTGAATAGATGAAGAGAAATCCGTCGCCTCTGTCAATATAATCATCCATGGCAGCTTTCTCGCTATATCTCATATTGGTGCGAGTTAATTGTAACGAAAACCGAGACGCACAAATAGTCATCATGGTGCCCTGGACCTAGGGTGTCTATCAACTCGATCGTCACTGGTTCGCCGTCGACTACACATTCCTTGATACGAGCTGCAGTCCGAAATCAAATTAGAAGCAGATAGATATGTTTCTCATTTGCCACTCACGAAATTTTCTGTAGTCTCTCGGGTACCTGTCGGCCAGCGTAGGACAGAACGCCTTTGCAATCTTGGACCTTGCACCAACTGAATCTCATTAGAGGGGATGATATTTGTTGGATGGCAGAACAGCAGTTTACCAAGAGGACTGACGAAGACGATTCGGTACTTTGGTGGAGGTACAGGGCAGATTTCTGGCTCGATATCATCCTGCATGGGCTTGGCGATAGCTCTCTGTGAACTTCCTTCGCAGATACAACGGAAATGCCTCCACTCACCTGCAGTTTTGGGTTCCCCCTTAGCGAGCGCGAATACGGAAGCATATCTTACAATAGCAACGGCTTGAAGCACGAGCGTACAAACGTGCCACTCCATGAACCTCAATAGGCTATTTGAGTGCTACTGGACAAAGCAGCACGGAATATGGGACCAAGCAAAAGGGGCGAGTTACCAATATGGTAAGTGTCTTTGTTCGTCGATTGCAAGTCCACAAGCTTCGTGCTTGCGTATCCTCAATTGTGTGGCATACAAGAGTATCCAAAGCCGAGGACCCAGTTGTAACGGGTTTTCACAAGCCACTTCCCAATGTTCCTCAGCCTAATAGCACTTATGTACCCAACAGATGAGCAGCTGTCCGCGCGCGCAACCTTCTTCTCCGTGCAGAAAATGTCCACATTCCCTAACATGATGTCTCAATCATCCCCGCCGCGTACAGACCGTCCAAAAAACCCGGGATTGCTGGTTTCCACGTTTTCTTGCCGAAGCTTCAGCATGAGTGATGGCCTCGAGGTGCGGGGAGTGGTGGGTTCCTTCTCCGCAATAACATTTACCGCCTTATACCGTCGATGTGAGTGTCCGGGACATCGGGGTGAATAGAATGGAAAATCAAGGCCACGGACAAACCAGGAACACATGCATGGCTGCGAGTCGTGACGAAGTTTCACTAGAGCTGCCACTTCTGAGGATTACTGCGTTGCATCAAGCATGTGCTATATGTATTATAAATGCAGCGATATGAATGTAGAACAGACGAATTTGAATAAACTCAGTCAAAGGGTCCATGTCAGGACTCAGTAGACCATGTTGATTGAAGCCTCGCCGAGTATGGCGTCGTACAATAGAGGGATGGAAGGTGCTGACACTGCATTCTGAGAGGCACTGTATGTTATACAATCAAAGACACCTGAAATAAGGTTCATGATGGCGGAAAGAGCGTGGATTGTATAGGTCCTAAGATCGTTCAAGTTGCTCAAGCGCCATCCTCGGCACAGCCACCCTCCGATTCAGATAAGCTGGACAAACCCGTGTGACCGGTTAACGCGCGATTGAACTTGGGTTGAATAGTACTTACTACCTTTCATTTGTCTCGACTTAAACAACTATGGCGGCAACAGCACGGTGAGCATGGTCCATCGATACTACTATGGGGTGATTATCATGACGTCCACCAGTTCACTTAGCTCCTGCATATTTTGCAAGATCATCAAGGGTGCGTACCTATTCATCGTCCTACGGCACCGACTTACGCTGCTACGCCCCAGGCCAAATCCCGAGCTTCAAGCTTATTGAAACAGACCTTTCGTTTGTCCTGCTTCTTACGTAGAATCATCGACACGTTGACCGGAGGACAGGTACTCATTCCTCGATATCGGTCCACTCGCCAAGGGCCACGCTCTAATTATCCCTAAAGGTGCGTCATCCTCACCAGATCATGAATTATCATCCGCAGAGCAAGCGCTAAATATGTGTGTCATAGACCATGCAGTAAAGCTCCACGAACTCCCAGACGAATACCTCGCAGATGTGATGCCCATCGCGAAGAAGATCGCAGCTGCACAAGGACTCGAGAACTATAACATTCTCCAGGTGCGTTCCCACCTCCAACCATCGACATCCTATCTCCATTCTCTGCTGCTCAACCTGTGGAACTGACCCCTCCACCAAGAATAACGGCCGCATCGCACACCAGGTTCGTTCACTCCACACCCATCGAGCTTAAATAACACAGACTGATACTGGTTTGTACGGTTAGGAGGTTGACCACGTGCACTTCCATGTGATCCCCAAGCCTGCAGCAACTGAAGAGGAGGGGCTTGTCATCGGGTGGCCTGCGAAGTCCGGCGTCATAGATGAGGTCAAAAAGTACCACGAGGAGATCCTTGGGAAACTGTAGAGCGCATCTCGTGGTGCACAGGTTGGTAATAGGGGACGATTAAATCGGAAGGAAGGAAGGGAAATGTATTAAACATGTAACTTCGCAATTCAATCATGCTATCTTTGAGTTCTCCAACTGATCTTACAACAGTCACGATACAACTCACGTGTCAACTCTTCACTTGTCTTCCTGATGCATTAAGTGGTGCTGCCCGCACAGAACCAAACTGTTCTGTGAAGGCATGATGTCCCAACAGATTCAGCCTTCGAAAAGGTCAGCACATGTTCCCCAAACAACCCCCTCGAACGACATTACGAACCAGTAGTCGTTTAATATCCATCCATAACCAGCTGGAGTGTCGAAAACATAACAACAGTGCATCCGGCACCCACCATGGCAGCCCATGGAAGTCTTTATCATATTCCTCGCCTCAAACAGAATATGCTAAGTATTTATCGAGGATGTGGCCATAGTTCTCTGCAGCCCTGCCTGAGGCAATTAGTCTGATACATCCAAACTGCGAACCATGTTATTATAACTCGATTCCAATTCCCATTCGCTCCGATCCTTCTTGATACTCATCCAATGAGCTATGCTCATGCTACAGCTATCTGACCTGCGTATTTTCTCGGAGTTCATCCCCTGTGCTATAGCTTTTATCGGGATAATTGGAGTGATTAATAGGGCTTACCTTCATAAACTGAGAAGCAGTCTTCCTCTCCTGCGTTCCCCTCCCAACTGGAGGCTTCGGAGGCACTTCCTACACCCTCGCAGGTAGAGTTTATTTATAGTCTTTTACCGCTAATTATTTCCTATCGCTGACGAGGTCATTTCTCATGGTAACACGATGGATGAGGAGCATAGTCTTCTAATCATCATTCGCTCAGGAACTTGGAACATCGTTTATATTGGCGTCACAAGGTCAATCCTCTATGTTGAGTTATCATATACAAAGACCAACATTCAGTTGCGAAGCCTCGGCGTATATGGAGAAGCAGGGCTGATCATTAGTCAATCGTCCTCGCCAGATCCCTGCCGGAGAAATCATTTAGCGGCGGGCAGTCCGTCGCCTTTACACACAGGTTCCATCAAATGTGCAGGTTTGTAGTCCACGATACTGATAACTATGGAAAGCGGGAGTGATCAGCTTAGTGATCAGCTTCGCGAGA
>LVVM01004788.1:31230-56337 GCA_001882365.1 Rhizopogon vesiculosus | reverse complement strand
TTACCAATGCAAACATTCTCTCGTCGAATGCGGCACAATAGCGCCACGCAAAGTCCTCCAACTCTGGAACTGCTTCGGTCGTGGGTTCGAATCCTACAACAACCACCAGGGAGTTTTAGTGGGTACATAGTACTAAATCCAGGCTTAGTCAGTGGCTAGACACTGACGGTAGAAACGAAGTGAGTGCCTAGTTCCACAAGAGGCTGAATCTCGTGGAACTGGGCACTCACTTCTGACGCCAGCTTCTCAGGAAGAAATGCAAAATTTTTCTTTACCAATCCAATTCGTGTATCACTCAAGCTGAGAGCATGTGGCTTCGGCAACTCCCTCCCAGTTCACGTCATGAACGTGTGCGACATGTGTGCAAGGCGTTTCAGGACGAACTTCGCATGAAATCCCGCCAGAAACTGAGCTATATGTCTCAAGGCAGGCATAGTTGAGCAGGCAATGTCAACCACGCTCCCGCACGTGCACGACAGGAAGCCAAGTATTGTGCCACTGTAAATCGTTCATCGATGTAGACGGGCCAGCCAGAGGACTCACGGATGAATGGTGCGCTGAATATTCTTCCAGATCCCGTCGCCAATTTCAGGTGCGAGAGGTGTTCGTTCCTGTGGCCGATATTTTTTATTCACGATGTAACGTACAGAGCGCAAGCGGTGTGATGCAATTTTGTCGGATTGATGACGACGATGGCAAGATATCTCATTCTTGAAGAAGATAGTGATTGTGTCTTGCCTTGCCTGTTCCGACCTGCACGGTTTTTTTTCACAGTATGTCTGGGATCAGGGTTCCAGGTATCTCGATATTCTGGTCAAGGAGATTGGTTCAAGCTCCTGTATGCTTACGTAGGCGCTTTACGGTGCCTCATCTGGGAGAAGGATCTGCGACAGCAGAAAGCTGAGTCAGATATTCCGAAGAATCTCTCGAGGCTCGTCAGTCTGCTTGACCATATCAGCGCCTAATACCTGTCAGGTGAGCATTACGAGGTTCATGCTCTCAGGAATAACCTGTCTTATCGATTGACTCGCCCTCGCACAAGCCCAAAATCAAAACGGTGTCCTCTGTACTAGGCATCGACCATGATAACGGAGTGCACGCTGGCCACAGTTGAGACCCGCTTGCACCATGTGATACTTGACATCATAGAAGGAATGACCGACTGTCATCCTTCTATTGGTCTTCTTAATATGTGGCGCTAAGGGGAAACCCACGTGCGACCCGAAACAGTGGAAAATTGTCTGGGGCATCCCCAGCGATATCTCATTTATGGACATGTCGAGACGTGGCATTCCCTCTACGAGCTTGACTCGATCGACAGCAAAGGTAATGCCTGTGTATGCCGCATGTTTACATTTGCTGATCACGTAGGTATGGTTCCAATAGCTCCTCATCTGAAGGTGGCAGACGAATCAGGACGGTCCGGATAACGGGATGGATCCGCTACTTCGCTTGATAAAGTATACCTATCCACTGTTTATGCTACGAGTACCCCTCATTTACCACACTAACCATACATTGACGTCAAAAGGTGTGGAAGAGGTCACCCAGGCGCGCGAGCGGGACCTTGAGAGGGGTAGGTAAATGATGTATGGGGTACATGACGCACATATAGTACAGAAGCTAAACGCGACAGTGAGTACATGCACCGCTATTGCACCAACTCACCTTGACCATACATCATTTCAGTCATAGGTAGATCTCGCACTGTCCTCTTGACCTCATCTAATTCCCGCTAAGTGTACCGGACGAAGAATCCAGTGAAACAATTCATCATGACGAAGCTATTATACCGAGATCCTATTAAGACGTTTACCATTGCCACATTTCCAGACGGCGAGAAAATAGCAACTGGGTCTTTCGACAGGACGATACGGATCTGGAGAGTTGAAAATGGCACGGAACTGAAGAAGTAGGTGGTGGAGGGCATCGTCAGCACACTTCTAATCTTGAGAGATGGGATTCAGGTGCCCAGCCCCGAGGGACCAAAGCCGGATGTCCATCATCTATTATTTCAATACCATCAGTGGCAGCTATGGGTGCGTGATGCTGAGACTGAAAAGATCATCGCAGGTCCCTTGGGCAGTTATACCCACATGGTGATGACCATAGACATTTCCCCTGATAGCGGCGTTCTTGCTAGCGGATCACTCGACCGAACAGTCATCCTATGGGACACAACCACCTGGTAGAGGAAAGGTGATCCTCTCGACTGTGATGCACTCATTGCTTGCATTTTAATTTTTTCCGTCCAGGAAACTTGGCGTGGCAATGGACAAAGATATCCAAATACGGGACTTAGATCGAAGGGAGCGTCTTTCCAATATCAACGACACTTTATACTTGTCGCTCGCCTGGGCTCGTGACGGAGCCCATCTCCTCTCAGCAAGTATTAAAGATGTTCCCGTCATCCACTCTTGGGGTACCTCCACCTAGAGACAGGCTGGTGATCTCTGGGCTGGTAATGAGAAGGTGTTCATCAGTTTTCGCCTTGAACTTAATTGGTACCCTTCTAGCATCAGCGTCCCAGGACGGCACTATTTTGTTTGTTGCAACTTCCCACTGACACGGAGGTCGCGCGATACGAGCACTCGAGTGACAACATTCGTGTTGTGTTCTCCATAGATGGACGCTTCATTTTCAGAGCTGGAATGGACAAGAAAATATCGCAATGTGTGATACCGGAGATGAGCTTGGTAAGCTTTAGGGCTGGCCGTTTTCAATTCTGACGCACGGCTATCACAGTTATGTCTTGTCATTCTCCGAAGAATGCGAGAGAGAAATATGGAGATGAAAACGTGGTGCTGGTCTACATCGCCAACACACGTCCCAAAGATGGCTCCAAATTTGAAGCTGGGATTGTCCTCTTAGTATACCGTATGCGCAGTCAGCAGCAGCTCAGTATGCTAACGGGTCACAGTAATATAAGTTGTTTTTTACATGTTGACTAATGGCATTGCACAGTTCATTCTCTTCTAACCCCTGGGACATCCCTCCCATTTATCCTGAAGGCCCACTCGCATGCCTGACCAAGCTAACCTATTGTCAGTCTACAGTAAATGTCAGTTCATATCGAAGGTAGGCATCACATAATTGACCGGAAGGCCCACAAGTAACATCAATTTCTCTATGATGTGGAACACCGTCCATGCATGTTGTCAAGGACTTTTTCGAACGAATGCGGCGGTCAGACAAGAGGCGGGAAAAAGAACGCCTACGTTCCTCTCCGACTTGTGTTTGTTTTTTTCCACTTCTTTTGAGTCCGTGAATTCTGACTGCATCTACCGTCGATCTCCCGGCAGGATAACTACGTCGCTAGTGCGGAAAATGGAAGACGACCGTACCTAAACCATGCTTACTCTTCTTTGGCCTCAGTTAATCCCAGAAAAAGAAGCCAGATACTACAACGTCAATCTCGTAAATACAGAACAATAGGAAGATAGGAAGACGTTCCCATACCTACTACCAGGTATAACAAGTTTTATTCGAATTCAAGTAGGTTACCGACTGTAGGGGTCAATTTACTCCAGCAAGGACACATTGAATCGACATCAATGGCTAGCCCCAGCCACAGGCTTCTCCCCTCACGGAAACTGAGACGTACTGCTTCGTAGGTACTAAATTAGTATCCTCCATCGATCTTCGGGACGCGGCTGGACGCGGTTGCGGGGGTGCCATACATCGTACTTGTAGCTCCATATCGTGTTTGCCCTTTCCGACGAGGCATTTTCCGTTCATATGTATACATTATTAGCATCATGCCACTGTGATAAAAAAGAATCCTAGCTGGATTTGCTCTCTATCGCCATCCCATCCGCAGTAGGCCACATGGATGTGCTATGAATATCATTGTAATACTTGCGCATTGTATACTGGGTGGATGTCTCTTCTCAAGATAATTTCCTAGTCACCACTCAAGCTCGATGAGCCACGAACCACACAAAAGCCATGGTTTGACCCTCAGGGCTCTTGGGGAATATTGAAGATGGTGCAGTCGTCCACGGATATATTATCGATTAAAGAAAATGGAGTAATCAGCGAGCTCTTGCTGCGCAGACTGGAGGCTCTGTCATGATCTTGCGACTGGCCAGCGCATCAGGCCGTCGACAAGGCAGCGTATAAAACACTGAAATAACTCGCGTCGGACTTGCACCACGACTGTGGAGATGCCTATGCGGAGTTGAGGTCAATCACATGTTGCCCTCAGACCGCCAACCAGTAAGTGAGACATGAATATTTGAATAACGAGTGTTCAAGCTATTGTTATCATGTTTGCCCACAAACGCTTTGGCCACAATGTGGACACAGATAGCATGCGCAGCACGGTCACTAGCAACACTTTGACCCGAGAAAAAGTATATAAAAGGACAACATAGACTAACCGTCCCGAAATCTATCCATCAACATGCCGCATCAATACCCCGAGACTTTATCGCCACTGTCAGTTCCGACTGCCTATTTTACACCGTCCAGTCCTGGATTTCCCAGCGCTGATACCTACACGACGTTTGGGAGCCTATCAGCGGGTGTCCATATCGCATCTTTTGATAGATTCGGGCCTCCGAAATGCCAGACGAGTGCGAAGATATGGCCAGGGACGTTCATCGCGTTTGCACTATCGACTGAACAGCTTGCACGAGAGTATCCAGACGGCTCCGAGATTCATCGTAGGATCAGCGAGTACAGCCCTGGACGATATCTTGGGCTTGTAACTTCATCGTTCGCCCAATCCAGCGACGAGGATGGCAGCATTGTCGAAGACATCATAGTCCACTTCGTATCCACAGATACGCCACAGCCATCACTCGTCTCCGATCACTTCATGCCTATTTTTCCTATCAGTACTAGTGTGCCGGCGGACACATCCGTGCTAAGCACAAGCATCTTGTTCCCATGGGTTGACCGGAAACAGTGGACGACATTCGGGGTCCGTCTTCGCATCTGCCAGAGAAATACATCGGGCCTGGTATTCGAACTATGTCATGAAGATTTTGAGCGATTTGAGGATAAGGCGGGAGAAGATTACTGTCGATTGCAAAATATGGACGTGTCCCTGGGCGCTGAAGACAAAGAAAGGCTAGCGAGGCTTTTGGTGGCGCCGTTCGCGCTTCCAGCCGAAATCTGGCTCGACATTAGAAATCAGCCGGACATAAAGGACCCCCCGGGTTTCGTCGAGGATATCGACTTTCTTGAAAGGTGGATAAGGTCATATTGCTCTGTGCCTAGCGCTGACCAAGGTTATGATGTTTAGCATCGTCGCGGGAGGCATGCCAAGAGATAACTAATCCAGTGCTCTTGATGAAGAGTGGAAGTTTCAATAGCAGGGGGTTGTATGTTACGGACGACGCTATGATAGACATGCAAATACAAAATATAGAAACTTGACATAGCTTGTGCCAACTGAAGATACTAAGGTTCAATTTGAATGTATAGCATATGGGCGTACAAAGTTGACCCACAAATATCTCTGGATACCGTTATCTACGGCGGCTAGAAGTAGTGTTTGCACGCATTCGTGGGCGGCTAGGCTTCTTACTAGGCTGACCTCGTTCTTCAATCGTCGACTCATGAACGACTTTGCTAATCTCTGGGTCACCTGTCAGTCCAGATGACTGCCAGCCAGGGAATTTCCTGCGTGAGGCATTGCTACCACTTTCAAGGTACTCCTCCCGCGAAACAGCGTGCGTTGAGAACGTTGGGCCTTTGACAAAAGCTAGCGCGGCGCGATAAGCTTCTGTCACAGCGCTGTTATTTTGTCACGATGAACAGCAAAAGGCATTA
This sequence comes from Rhizopogon vesiculosus, assembly GCA_001882365.1. NCBI lineage: Eukaryota > Fungi > Basidiomycota > Agaricomycetes > Boletales > Rhizopogonaceae > Rhizopogon > Rhizopogon vesiculosus. The sequence continues at coordinate 50,556 of LVVM01004788.1, read as the reverse complement.
ATAAGAATGTTCGAACGCACTCTTCTGACCGGTAAATCTGCAAATCATATTCGACTGGAGTAATGGAAAGTAGTTCCGATGACCTGGGGAAGTTATTATTGTTTGATGAGTCATGACATAAAGGGTGAACTTACAATCTTTCATAGAATCCTGGAAAGTTTGTACTACCACCGATCAGACCAATATTCGCCCAAAACATCCCGCGAAGGTCATCCGGAAGGAGCGAGATAGACGCAGCCACAGTTGTTGCTAGTCCTGATTGTTCTAAACCTGAAAGGAGGAGGTAAATTTACTGGTGCAGTGCACATAGAAACTGAAACAGACCGATATCGTCGGGACGGAATAATAGCTCAGGTATGGTAAATCGCTCGTTTTCCATGTGAAGGACTTGATCAGTGGCCGGTGACTCTTCACCGGGTACCCTGACGTGACCATGCCTATTGGTCGAGAAATTAGGTAGTATGTATTCCTGAACTATACTATTCTGTTTCGGATTCGAGCTTCCAGGGGTTAGGTAATCATGCCACCCGCAAAATGGACGCGGTCTTACCGACAGGTCTGGATATCTTCGAAGAACCTCGTGGACACATAACAGCATGTCTCCTTGGCGTGATTCATGATGTAAGTTTCATCCATCATATTCCACTGGCGGTAAGAGACGAGCTCTTTGAGCTGGTTAGTCAGTAACTTGCCGCCAACATCGAGCCTAGCCATATGAGCGGCGGCGATCATGTGATAGATTAATAAAACTCACCTCTTCACGGCATACCATTGTATTTGATTGTTTATGATAGGTACCACATGAGTGAAGCTGAATCCTGAGTCAATAACAACCAGGCACTCCGGCGGTGATGGTCCACCCGCTTGAAAGAGGCGACCGTACGGGATCATAGAAGCCGCTAACCGAACTGAGTGATGCGAAGAGGTCAGGACATTAGACTTACGTGTGCATCTGTGATAGGAATGAAATTCGTATTCCTCAAAGACGAACTGGTCGTAAACATCTTGGATGTTTGGTAGATTGAAATACGGTTCGGTGATGAGCAACGAAGACTCCGCCGTGTCCACCTGGGTTGCCAAGTTAAGTTAACTCGATGTTAATCAAGCCTGAAGCACACGAGGGACGCACATTCAGAACCTCGGACGAGAACACGCCATCCCAAATAGCTTTTTGTGCATCCCAGTCCACCAGATAACCCTGCGGCGCTTCCAAAGATGATAACAAATTTGTACCCAAGGATAGTGATTTGATAACGAACCTTCTCAAACGGTAGACGGTAATGAAGAGCTGAATAGTCCCGACACCGTTGCAACTGGTGGCCAAAATATGTCGTTTTGTCACCTTTTGACCGTACGATGGCATTTGGGATCAATCTCGAGTTTCTTCTAGTATCAAGTCATTCTCGAAAGCAGATACTCTTACTTGGGTTGATCATCATCATCATCTCCCTCAGTTCTTCTGACCAAACCAGCCTTGATAGTCGAGGCGCCGTTATCCAATATTACCGTGGTCTGAGGTTGCATCATGATTAATTGACGTTGGGTTGACAAGGACCTGCGACTGGGGTTGACAAGGTGTGGCTTCGTGCCAACGGCGATCAACGATACGCGTGCACGCCGAGGCCACGTGAGAACCAGCTTTTTCCCCAGACGCCTTCGCTGTACTGTCACTATGTAAGATCTGGGAACCATCGTGTATTGATCTCGTCAGTTGCTTCCCTCCGCCACATTCTAGGAGGAATATTCGAATCATCATCGATCATCAGTGAGAACATCCTGCGCCAATAGCCGCTATTGACTTAACCTGTGTCGTACATATTTCACAGCATCCAGATTGCAACCATACTATACACCAACAGGCCAGAGATCTAGGTTACCGTTGCAGGTAACGCAATGCGAGCTAATTGATCTCCCATATGATACTGAAACAATCGCAGTCACATCGTGCCTTGTTATCATTCGACTTGCGTTTACAAGGCCGCTATCAACAATGTGTGTAGGCTTCTACACGCTTGAGCACCCGGAATATGCCCTGTGCGTCCCTTCAATCCCATACCGTAATACGATATCATGACACGTCAATGACAACTATCATGTCCTACATGAAGGGTACTTTGCAGCAACCGTGATGAATATCTTCAGCGACCCACGGATTTAGCTCGCTTTCACTCTTTCGGGATGCAGGAAGACCAGAGCCCTTTAGAGGGAAACGTTCTCTCCGGCGTCGACGTCCGTGCTGGTGGAACTTGGTTAGGTATCAGTCGGACCGGAAAGATTGCCTTTTTGTCGGTACTCACTTCACCAATGTGCATGTCCCTGACATGTTTTCTTCTCACAGAACCAACATCACAGAAGAATACAAAACGTATGGTTCTTCCAGGGGCGACCTCGTTTCCTCTTTTCTTTCGTCTACTTCTTCGCGCCCCTTGGAAGAGGACGTACACAGTCTTATCCCTTGTGATGCTCGATATGCAGGCTTTAATTTATTACTGTTGGCACCATCCGCCCATGGCGAAAATAACTTGTCGTTCGATGGAGCATATGCCACCAACCATGGTGGAGGAGGCACCATCAGTGTTCGGGCATTGACTGATGCCGAAAGAAGATGTGGGGGAATGTCAAACGGAATTGATGGTCAAGGTGCTGAGGCGTGGCCAAAAGTCCAACACGGCCTTCGTTCGTTTAAGTCCATCATAAGCGCAGTCTCGCCGGGCACACCGGAGAAGGAGCTAGCCGAAAATCTTTTTGAGCTGTTGACGTGAGTACAAGTGCGCAGCAGCCTGGCCCTCATCCTTACTTTAATTGATTTTCCCAGTTGGAAGTCTCCACAGATGCCGAGGGCACGCCTAGAACTGAGGAACACGATCCAGGTAGAGCCTTTGACTATACAAGGATCACAAGACTTTTATGGAACACGCCTTTCGACGGTGATACTAGTGAAGAGGAACGGGGAGGTGCTGTTTATTGAGAGAGATAGGTGGAAGTTTGTTGATGGCACACCGATACTCTCAGATCCCTCCTCCCAGCGTGAATTTCGTTTCAAGTTGCAGCAATTGGATTAGTGCCATATCTATATAGTTCGCTGCGTGTTGTATGAATGATACTATCGTACATGTTATGTAGTATACAAATGCTGTAGTTTTGCTACTCTAAGGCACAAGGAACCAACATCATAACGTCGTCATAGCCAGCGTGACGGGAGTAAATAAATTTCAAAGATGCTCCTAAGACTGATTACCGATGGAACGGATCTCAGCTCATGTGATGATATTACTGTACATTCCCGCATGCTCACTAGGTGAAACGGGGAAGTAAGGATTATACCTCGAAGAAGCCATAGCACTCCACTCTGATACAGAAGTTGACGAGGATCCATGGAACGGGGTGCTTGAGGACGAATGCGACGACAAAATATCACTTTCAGTAGGTGTGGGAAGGGTTCCATAGGGTGATCCCGAAGCCTCATCCGGATCATTACTACTGGTTCTCACAACAAACAAATTAGCTGATACGAACACGAGGACACCGCGAGGTAGGCAGGGACGTACCTCATGAGATTGTACAATTCAGTGATGCGCCTGAATAACTGGCACTGAGAGTTCTCGGGATGCTGCGCATATTGCCGTAACGAGTTCAGTGTACTTTGGAGCTGATGACTCAGAGATATGAGGGCATGACCAGTGGCAGGGTTCGTTCGGCATGAACAAAAAGAATGCGAGACGGGGGATTCAGCGAAATGATTTCCAAAAACTTTATCTTGTTCGGCGGAGTTCATCGGATAGACATGTCCATTTTCTTGGAACGAGGAGTCGGTATGGTGATGATTATACGTCATGTTCTGATTGGATGTGGGGGATGAATACGGCATGGAACGCCCATTACTAGGTAGGCTGTTGCTGTAATGATGTCCATTTTGGCGCTCGAATGGTGGCGATGCAGAGTTATCTGAATGGAATGTATACGACGCCGGAGGAGATGGTGTGAAGCGATAGAGATGAGGCTGAGTGATATCTGCAACAGGTTCAATTTTGACGGGAGCGCCAGCGGCAGATACCAATCCCCGGGGTTCTTGGTTGGGGCGTTCTAGTACGTCGTCAGGTCGACTGCGCCGCCTGAGTTGCATGTTGTTCTTGGCTGCTCGGGAATGCCATCTTTCCGAAGGATCCCCGTCTCGGAAGTTAGCCTCAGCCCAGCGAGGATGTGGTTTGCCTGTCACGCGAGACGGGTAAGAGTGCTGCCAAAAAAAAATTGGGATTGCGTAAAACGCCATACGCACCACGCAACTCCCTCACGAGACTTTCCAGTTCTGCAATTCTGTTCCTTAAACGAGTCGCTTCGTCTACCGTTGGATCATCCCTGATGACACGAGATAAGCACAACTTTGGCGCAACGCCACTGAAAAACAAACCTCAGTGCTGGGTCATCGATCTCATAGACACAAAGGCCAGTCTGAAAAAAGAGAATAAATAGCTAGTAGGAGACGGTACGGTATAAACGTACTAAGCCAAGTTGTATGCAACGTTGACAGGGCCGTTTTCTATCACACTGGTGGCGGGTTAGAGGGGAGGCATGTTGTGAGAGCTGGCCACCAAACCTTGCGCTTTGAAGTGTGGCAGTTAAGACAGGACTGAGTTGTCCTGTTGCGCCTTCGCTTGCGATGGTCGGTATCGACGGTGAACTCAAGATCCATTATTTCGCCTTTGAGTTGAATGGAAGGTTGGAAAGAATCAGTGGACATGAAAAGATGGAAAAAATGGAATTTTGAGTCGAGGAAAGAAAGAGTTGAAATGAGTTTAAGAGAATAGAGCTAAAGTCTTATGTGTGTTGAACCACGGCGGCGCATTAAGTAACTGACCAGATCTGAAAAGATCCAGATCGCGTCTGACTAGACTTCTTCTTCGCAAAACTGCATCCAGCCCTGTAAAGGTGCCTTCCAGTCTCGGCAGTGACATAAATAAGACGTGTGAGCGGTAGTCTACCGTTTCTAGACATCTCCTTCCTGCCAATCTAAGCCACTACTCCCTCTTGCCACTAGTCCATCGCATCACTTCACAAGTCTAAATTCAAAAGCAGTGTACCCTCGGAAATCTGATTAGCGTCCACCTCATTCATCATATTAGGTGTCCATGTGAACACGCCACCCCAAAGTTTGAATCTCAGCGAATACCGCCGCGACAGATCATCGTGCCCACCACTGGACATCATCTCTCTAGTTCACCCGTCAACCAAGAAACTTTAAACCTGCAGCGAAAATTTAAAACGAATTGCTGCGTCCTGTCATCCACGGGCTGAGAAATATACCCCCACTGGTCAATGATTAGTCTGAGCTGAATTGGGTCATCGCCACGAGCTTGCCCATTTAAAAGTTGACATGCTGTCCTTCATTCAATGAGCTAAGCGAAGTGAGCGGTACAGTGGTACCTACCTTCGTATCATACCAATCATAAATGGTTGCAGTCGTGTTGTGACTGCACCAGTCATTCATCCAGCCTGCACGGATCTGCCTGAGAATAGCGCCGTCCATTCGGGGAAATTCGAGGTCCCCATAACGTGAACATCTAAACATCGATTCACATGTGTTCAGCTACGTTTTCATGTCCTGCCATCGCACAGAAGGGCAATGGCCGTTGCTTGCTTTCCTTAACGCAGAATGATAGAAATCTCATGACTTTAAGCGTGTCTCCTTCCTAAAAGAAGCAAGACAGCTCCAGTTTGCTCATTAAAAATCACTTTTGCCTATCCTAAGCAATGCATAGCGCATATTAACTTGGGTTTGACACGCCATATGCGTTGATCAATTTACCTGTGTTATTATTCCTTTATTCCTCCAGCTTCAAGGTCCGACGCTGTCCGAGTCGGTGTGACGGCGCGAAAAAAACTGACTTCGCTTAATCGGGCGCAATTCCCCTATCGTCCAAAGGTACAGTGCATCACGGGACAGACGGGCAGCGGCTTCCAGGGATATTGGTCCTCACGCTTACGTCTTAACTCGGAGGGGCATTGCCCCCCAATACTGAACAGTCAAGATCGGAGGAAGGCGACTCCACATATCCATTCATAAAGGGTCCGCTATGGTCGGCAGGACTTGAACAAGACGAGACCAACTGTGAGTTGAGTTTGAACTCGAACAAACTTACCAGATCCTTGGGTCTGATCTTCCGTTTTGTGTGGGTCACATATGGTCAGATGCCTTCTCACCCATCAATCGAATTAGGCATTTGCATTCAATTATCAAGAAACGCAGAATGAAGTGAATGAGATTCCTTGTGTTCCCTTGTGTTAGAACAACACAAATTGAAGCGAACAGCCGCACCGTGGTTATTCATTATCCGACACAATGCGCCCCAAACGGAACGACAATGTGTCTGCGTCGTGGAACAACCGAGTAAGGATATTAAGGGTGTGTACTATGATGAACTTACCTCCCAGGATTCTGGTGACGCAAATTACCGACTCAAAGCACATGCAGTACTAGATACGGAGACAGACGGGGACCAAATGCTATTCGTCAGTGCATGACACCCGAACAGGCCGTTGCTGTCGCCATGTCAGGATGTCCTTGACGGCACTGAACGAGAGGCCGACCGGACTGATAGGGACTACAGTGATAAATCTTCCAGTGCAGCCATTGCCTTATCGCCTTGTTTTGTCATGGAATGACAGGTCTCCAAATCATTGTGATTGTCTGCCACTTTGAGATTGGAAACACCTGGAAAAACATTAATCACACCGGTGTGGAGAAGGCCGAATCCCATTCAAATTGTCCGTCGCGGCTTTGGCCGCAGCGTGTTCTGGCCCAAAGGGAAATTCCCGGAATCAAGACGCCCACATGTAATGAATTCCTCCGTTTCAGTGTTTTCTCGGGCACATGGGCACTAGAGGCTAGTCAGCGACGTCGCTAACGAGTTCGAGGCAGGGGTTCCTTAATGATCGTTGATGACCGTTGAAAAATACCGCGAGAGTACGTCCACATGGAGGACCCCGGACACATGTCAAGGTGAAATTCGAATATCAGGTAGGCAAAAGAGTTTGTGGCAAAATCCAAGGGACCTCGGTCCGGACAAGGAGATCCGTTGCGCCCTCACCTCCGTTTACGGTCCGGACATAGTAGCCACTTGAGAGAACTTAAGCCACGTAGAAGTTCTGCTAATCGTTTAAACATTTTGAACGCAGTGAGTTCGAGCTTCGCGTCCTGGGTGCCGGTGAAGACTTGACGAGTCGCTCAGTGTTGCTGGTCACAAGGTATGTAGGATAATTATCTAATCTGAGGTTACCATTTCAACAGGTGCCGATCATGTGCAATGGTCACCGCAATGTACGCATCTGATTCGCAGCGAGCCTGCATGGCATGCGCCTCATGCCCGTGAATCACGCCAACTCCATCGCTTCGACTTGCCTTGCCTTCAAATCCAGGTCAGCTGAGTAAATTTCTCCTTCGCTGTACAGCGTTAGCCGACTCGAGCGCACTGTCCGAGTCCATGTTCAGCAGGTGCGCAAGCAAATACAGTCAAGTTGGGTCAACACTTAAAGGGTGGGGGGACAACAAGCTAGTCTAGGCGAGTCTCCATCTGCATCCGTGAGTTCCTCGCTGCCAGTACTGAAAGAGTAACAAGAACATGCAGTTTACATGCGTCTCGACCAAGCGGAAGCCTTACTCGGCTGGTGTAGCAAATCAGCGGAAATGCGGCTAATTCAGCCGATGCTGCTGCAAAGTTGCATTTCGTTGCCATTCTTGATGTCAGTTAAGGTATTTTCAAGCATTGATAACTCCCTGGATTTCGGGCCCGTGGAGGTGAGTGACACACCCTTCGAGAAAATCTCTTACCAACATTCCTTTCAATCGTAGTTCTATGATCAAAAGGAGGTGAAAAAACAGGTAAATGCAGTACTGTTCCCAACATTTCTTTCTGTCTCCCGTAGGTAAATCTTGCTCCTGCCATTTGCATTGGTGTCAAAAATTCCGGGAACAAATTTCGTGAGTGATTTTCCTAAATTCCCGACGGCGACGGCAGTCCAATGTTATCGATGATAAGCGCTTCTGCAAACAAATGACTTGCGTTAGAAGCTGACTACTACTTCATCCAAAGTCACCTCTTCGGATATCGAATTTTCGGCGACTGATCAGGCGCTATACGATGACCCGCTCAGGAAGAAGGTCTAGATCTCTGGTGCACATCACGTAGGGGATAAATATCCTGCGCAGATTCTTTTTTCATTTTTTGGAGTCAAATTCTGCCCATCCGGCCTCCGGAATGTAAGTTCGATAACATGGTATTTTCCGGGGTCCTTACTTCCAGTGGAGCAGGGACATCCATGTGTGAGACTACAAAAAGGCGCTGGTGTTCCAGGCACCTCGTTCCTGCGCCGAGGATCGTCAGGACGAAATCCGAGGACAGTATTCGATCACGGGTTACGTGGAAAGTTCACCGGCGGTATGGTTAGAACTTAAGTATGTATACTATATGTTCCAGAAAGCCAAGAAGACGTCATACAAATGAAGCGGAGACAAAAATGTGAAATCAGTCAAGATGTACAGGGACGCAATAAGGCAGAACACACTAGAGAACACAGCTCACTCCACGTTTTGACATGTTGTGTTCAAGCGCGCCCATCGATTTGGCCGCTTTTTAAATGCTCGGCTAGAATTTGAACCCCACGACGATCGTATGTTTGATTTCCACTAAGTGGCAATCTTAGCCGGTGCCAAGGTCATTCACCGTCTGCATATTGAGTCCCCGAGGGAGCGCAATATACAGAAACTCGCAAGACAGATAAGCACTGCCTGAATGAGTCCTATTGGGAACTCGTCGTTAGCTGAGATGCTACTGTGCGTGATACTCCGAAAGTTTAGATTGTATGCGAATTCCGCAGGTTTGAGCAATGATGGTACGACAACTAGTAGTATTTGGTACATCTGACGTCGCCTCAAAATATCTCCCTGGCAAAGACATCTTGCCCTGATTCGCTCCTCCAGGCAAGAAACATTGTTTGATATCACCGAAGCAAGGGGCTCGGAGAAGAGGCCTCTCCCCGATGGCGTATCAAACGGCGTCCATTACTTGTGATTAATGTGTCACGACTCAGAAGTGTATCCAGAAATCATCAGACTTCCCTCTTGCTATTCGTCATCCAGGCTTGTCTTGAAGGGGAAGTATTCGCAAAGACTTCATTACTCGAAGCTTGCCGGGGGTACCCAACAATAGTGGAGCAGAAGGAGCTTCACCAAAGTCGAAGGACTTCTTTTCCAATGTCTTTGCGTTCGAAACGTTCATTATGGACAGCGAAATGAAACGATAGGGAAGCGATTTTGCATCCGAACGATGGTTACCATAATGAGGCTAGTCGGAACTCCGGGCTAAGCTGCTGGCACTGCGTGACGCTCCTGATCATGATGCGTCGGAGAATTCAATTGCCCATGGCGACGTAATCGGTTTCTGATGAGAAAAGGAAGTGAAATGATTTGGTAAGCTCAACAGATATGGGAGGTAAAGGCGCTGAGGAGTGATGGAGAGGGGCCAGCTCCAGCTCCCGCGAGCTCTCGATAGTAAATCCTGTAAGTACAAGTCACTCATTGGTGTATTTCCGGAGGCCCATATAAGTTGCAAGAGGAGTACAGGAGATGAAAGAAAAACTATTTTTGTCGACAGTCTGCTCGATACGGGACTACTGTTTGAAAATGCTATATCTTGGTTTATAGCTAGCGATCAGGCACTGATCAAAAGAAGGTGAATGACTACAGCCCGTTACTTACAACTCGGGCGAGTACTCACCTGCAGCTGTCTGCCAATCACACAATTCATTTGTGTGAAATAGTACGTATCGCGGGGACAGGTGTGAGCAGCAACTGAGAAGGTTGGTGTGTCATACATACTAACGAGTTATTTCAAGGTGCGCTTAGCGCGTTTCAGAATGTAAAGCAATTGAGTCTTGCTAAATTCTACTGCATCCACCGGGGTCAGTACCTCGACGGAGTCGTTTGTCCTTGTGCCTTTTCGGGATGATTGATTGATCGCGATGGATTGACGGAGGCCATGGTAGGGATGATGAATCTTTATAAAAGCTGCGAAGGTATCCTGAATTCGCCATCGGCCGCCATGGATTTGAATTGCTGCCAACTATAAGGGTATATCATGCGCCATAGAGGAGAAGGAATGACTTATATTCTCTTGGAGTTCGCTGTGGCTTTCGTTCGCAATCCAGTCCCCAAAAACCGCTACGCGCTGACTAATGAGCCATGGAAAGTGCCGAGTCCTTATCCTTACTTAACCTAGTCACGTGACCTCCCAAATAACGAGGTAGCCTTACTTGGGACTTAGTACATACATCTTCGCTCAACCATCACCAACCTTTGCAATGACTTCCCGGGTGGACGAGTCACCCACCTCCCCAGTGGGAGAATCAGATGCTGATGCGTTATTTTCGCCACCTGAGTTTGAGCCGGAACCTGGACTCAATGGTACACCCGTTCGTTGTGCGTAGTCTAAGTACCTCCATTTTGTTGTGCAATAACCCACATTTTGACAGGGTACGATGTGAGTGAATAAGTTTAAAACTTACAGTCAAGAGTAAAGTGGGAATCATGGTATATAGGCGGATAGGACAGAGTCATATACGCGCATCGCACCTTTCCAAGAGAGGCATGATACATCCGTAGAGTAAGCACTAAAATTACGGCTGCTTATCGCGCTCACAGGCCTCAGGTTCTTCTATAAGCCAATTACGCTGACTGCACTCGGCTTTGGCCTTGCTGCACTGGCCTACGTGGCCATGACCCAGGACGTCCTGGAAGAAGGCCGGGACAAGCGGCGTGTGTACGTTTGAATGTCGTATCTGTGTGGGATACGAACCACTGATGTGGTTCTTTGATAGGGGTGCTTATGCTGCAGTGGTCTCGTTCCTCATGTTCTCCATGATCCAATTCCGGGATGGACCATTCATTCGCCCACATCCCGCATTTTGGCGTGCAGTACTTGGAATTAATTTACTGTACGAGCTCGCTCTCGTATTCTTGCTGTTCCAAGACTTGAACTCTGCACGACAAATGATGACTCTTTTGGATCCTTCGCTGAATCGACCCTTACCCGAAAAGAGTTACGCAGAATTTTGTGAATTAACGCCACAGAATATATGGGTACGGTATCTCCGTTATTTTTAATATGACCGGTGTACAATTGATTGATGGCGTCTGCAGGGTGCAATTGACATATTTTGTCTAGCACATGCTCTTGGTTGGTTTGGAAAGGCCATGGTGTTGCGTGATTATTGGTTTTGTTGGGTATTCCTTATTTATCTTCCAGTAGATTTCACAGACCTACTAGCCCCTCATTTTTAGATTCTGAGCATCGCGTTTGAGTTTGCGGAGTATAGCCTACAACATCAGCTTGCTAACTTTGCTGAGGTATGTCTGCGAGAGCCACTTCTTATCAATTGATGTTCATTTGTCAACTTGTTGTTCGACAGTGCTGGTGGGATCATGTATGTCATCGCCTACTTACCCTCCGACCTGGCGCTTGATAATTTTGCTTCTGCAGTGGATTCTTGATGTCCTAGTCTGCAATTGGCTAGGAACTTACTTGGGCGAGTCGCAATCGTGACAGGTTTCTGATGCTGAGAATGCTAATATTTTGTGATAGGCATGAAGACATGCCAGTATTTGGAAGTAAAGGTGAGCTGTTACACTTTGTTTCACCTGCGGGTGCTATAAGCAAATGTGCGTTTCAGCCTTACGAATGGCGCGGGCTAAGGCAAACTAGGGGACTGCGGTCAAAAGCTCGCCGCGTGCTTAGCCAGTTCTCTCCACACGACTGGACTGCATTCAAATGGGAGGGGACTGCGTCCTGCTTACATTATTTTATAGTCGTATTACTCCTGGCCGTCTTTCTCGCTGCGGAGCTCAACCCATTCTATCTCAAGGTGGGCAAACCGATCTGTCGACCAAACTGCATGCGATTCTCACGGAAAGCGTAGAGTTTGCTTTGGATGGAACCTGATCATCCAATTGTGATCTTACGGCTCGCAGGCGTTTTCCTTTGTGCACTCCCTGCCGTACGAGAGCTTTACCTGTATATCAACAACCCGAAGTGAGTACGCTCGAACGATTGCGAAATATTTCCTTACATGTCATTATTAGGAGGGCCAAACGAATGGGACAACATGTATGGCTTCTTCTCGCCACAATCCTGACCGAGCTTCTGGTTATTACAAAGTGGAGTAAAGGTCAGTTCACGGAGCCCCTTCCTAGGCATATTCAGTGGGCCTGGGCGATTGGAGGAATACTACTGGTGCTCTATCCAGCATTCAGGGTGAATAATCCTTCATTGATTTTTTTGCTGTGGTACTTGCTGAAACTGAAAACAGTTTGGCGTACCGAGCATACGGAGATATGTCGGAAAACAGAAGCGAAAGGGGAAGGGGAAGGGAAAGAAGGTTCGATAAGACTTCATTATGGCTTATCATCTAAATACTATACGCACCGAACGAAACTTTCGTGGCTTATATCTCGTATATAATTAATCGTAGCTACTTCTAGTACATGGTTGAAGTCTCCTCTCTATACTGGTTATACTGGTGTTTTTGACGTTCGTGGAGACAAGAGAATATTCTGGTGCTTACTACAGGAATGGCTTAGTCATCGACACGGCATTGGGTAGATGGCCCTTTCGAATGACAATAGTACGCTCGTCATTCTTGTTCTTCAACCACCACCACCACCACCATCATCATCATCCCGCCACCTTCTTTTCTACGACCGCGTACTGCATAGTAGAGCACACTTGCGTTCTCGTCATGGACAGTGGCAACGGTAGTAGTAACGATAATCGTGGACCTCGTTTCAGTCATAACTTCCATTTACCAACGTCCATTCAGAATGTATTTCGAAACATCAATCAAGCTTTCTCCCACAATCACCCTGCACAACAGAACTCTACACAAGAAGTCGTCATGACTGACTCGACCTCGCTCGATACCATAGACGCTCACGCGCCTGCCTTAGAAGGCACCCTTGATCGCGACAGGACGCCCATTACAGAGACTCCTGCCCTCCGGCTTCACGATGAGAACCCTGCATCATCCATCGAGGATATAGATATGCCACTTGCTTCCAGCATCTCATCTCTCCAAACTCAGACCATTCGAGACGATGATGAAGACTCCATGCCTGAGCTGCGCTCCGTGACAGATTCCGATGAGTCTGATGACGGCCAAGCTCCTCACCCAGAGACACTCTTAACTTCCCAGCCTGTCGAAGATGACCACAACAGTGAGTGGACAGATGAAGACGATCTACCGCCGCTCGAGCCTATTACCGGGAATAGACGTGCTCGCGTGGAGGATGATATAGATGAGGCCCGGGATCGTAGGCATCCTTCAGAGCGTGTAGGTGGTCCTGCCTCGCCTCCCACCCCTCCTCCACAGCCCTCTAACTCCCAGCAGCGTCTACCTGCGGGCAATCAGACTTTCTTAGATGGCTTCATTGGTCCCTTATTTGGGATGAATCCGTTGAATGGTAATGCCTTCCAGGGAGCTGGTCCTGGCGGAGAGAATATAGCGGTAGAACACACTGGTGAGGGCGTTGCCCATCCTCCGCGACCGCAAAATAATTCCACCACTGGTCGCGTACTTCGTGTCGTGCCTATCTTGACTGCAGGTTTTACATTTACAATACCCATCGGAGGTCCTCCGAATCAGAATCGAGGTGGACCTGGCGCACCTCCATCTGGGACACCAGGAAATCCATCACCCGATGCTGGAGGTCGAGATGATTTTCTTCAAGCATTCGCAGATTTCTTGCAGCAGATGCAGCAATTTGGGGGGCTTGATGATAATCGTGAAGATCCTGACCGGGCAAAGAAGCTCATTGCGGGATTGGAGGCTGTACCAATGGGCCTCGTGAAACGCTTGGAACGAATTGGCGGTGCACCTGGCGGCCATATTGACGGTGCAGATGCTTCTGACTCTTCTTCTCCGGGTTGCGCGATTTGCTGGGATACTCTCTTGGATGCCGAGAGCGATAGTTTCAATCCTACGGCACCAGAGGAGCCAGCCGCTACAACTGAAGCAGATTCAAGTGTGTCAACGAGCACCGATTCTGCTCCATCACCGCCCGTGTCAGACTCACATCCCAACTCCCAAGACTCCGACCCTGCAGAACCCTCCATTGCTGAACAGCCCAAAATCATTTCCCTTCCTTGCGCTCATGTCTTCCACGAATCATGTTTGCTCCCCTGGTTTACAAGGGCGAAGCAAGCGACGTGCCCAACGTGTCGGTTCAACATAGACCCCGAGAATCTCACCCATTCACCGCTTCCCCGTCAGTCCTTCAACTTTGGAGGCCCTCGTCCAGCTCCGCAAGCGACAGGCCCTGCTCCTGCTGCCCAACCAGCTCCCGGTGATGCACAAGCTGCTCCTGTGCCTGATGCACCACCAGTTCCTAATGCCGAGCAAGCCGCGGGCGGTGCTCCACTTGCAGGACCCGCTACCCCCGAACCCTCAGCTTCAGGGCCAGCGCCTCAGCCTGCAGCTAATCCAGCTTCACCTAATTTATTCAACGGTGGTCAGGGTGGCCAGCGCTTCACCATGTCGAACGCTATGCCTATAGGACCTGGGACGACTGTACACTTCCTACAGTTCCCTGCAGGGGGAAACCCTTTCGACTTCTTCACTCGTCGTGGTGATGGAGCAGCACCTGCGCCTGCTGCAGGGGGACCCATGCCGCCCCCGCCCCTTCCTCGTACTCGCACTCAGTCTCTTCCTAACATGGCGGATAATCGTTCTTTCGGCGGGCCGCAAGCAGGCGACTTCGTAACTGTTGGCCTTGACCTGTTCTTCGAAGACATGCCTATTCCTCAACCGGAAGGGCAGCCCCAAGGGGAACAGCAACCACAGGGGCAGTCACAAGAGCAACCTCAGACCCAGGAGCAGCCGCAAAACCAACCACAAGGGCCAGCTCCAGGGCAACGGCAAGGCCATGCGCTACCTGGTGGTGAAGTGCCTCAGGATTTCCAGACCTTCATCAACAATCTCATCCAGAGTGCTGCGCGCAGCTTGATTCCCATCCCGCACTTCAATCCTACTGGTCCACAGGGCCAGCCTCAGGATGGACAGGCGCAACCATCGGCAGACGGAGCTCAGACACCTCCCGTCGATGTTCCTCAATCCGTTCCCGGCGGTGCCGCCCAGCCGACCCCACCATTCAACTTGCCACGTGTGCACCCCATCCGTCCGACACGCCCCATGCCTCCACGCCGCGAAAGGAAGACATGGACGCTGCCCAGTGCCCCCGGTCCTTCTCTGCGACAGCGTGTGGAGCAGAAGGAGCGTGAGGCGGGCTTGCGTTGCTGTGACCCCTCGTGTGGCATCGGCCCCTCCGACGAAGACCCGGTTCCTGAAATGTTGACTGCGTCGATGAAGCAGGTCTCGATACACTCGCGGTCGGATCCCGGAGAAGGAGCTGTGTGTGCGCATAGATTCCACCCCGCGTGCTTGGTCAGCGCAGAGCGCGTCGCTGGATGGGGCGGAGAGGATAAAGCTGAGCCGCATGTAGAGGTGTCGTGCCCAGTGTGCCGCGACGTGGGATGTGTCACGAGGGGAGAGTGGGAGGAGGGCGTGTCTGCTCTCTGAGTGAGCGATCGATGTGTGCGATCGTCCGTTCCTTTTCGCATTGTTTTTTACGTTTATTGTGAGTGATACTGTAACATTAGAGAAGATGGATGCCCTGATTGTGTTTTCTTGTGCAGTTTTGTCTCTTAGTGTCTATCAGTAATGTTTTGTGATTCACTATCCAAAAGATATGTTTTTGTTCTGTGATTCAATATTATTTCCAAGTCTCTGGACGGTTATTTGCATCGTTGATCCTGTCGCTACTTAGTGACCCCATTGTACTACCGCATGATGATATCTGAGCCAACCGGTGCACGGGAAAAAGATGTTGCTAATTATCTGTATCAGAGTGTATTGGTACTTGCGCAGTCATGACGACGTTCCAACGAGTCGTAGTCACTCTTGCGCTTATAAATTGGACAGCACGGAACACGGTGCTACACGTCTGTGATGGGAAAGTGATGAATCCAATAACATCATGAATGCGCCCGCCCTGGGCCCCTTGGTGATGATCGCAGTGAAGGGCTGGGTGCTGGTGATGAACTAGAAAATGAATTTTAGTGCCTGTTAACGTTCTTGTGGTAACGGTCGGTCATCAGAAGCGAGGGCAAGTACGTGCACATTGCCATGATGGGCATCCACAGTTCACTTAATCTTGTGTGAAGAACATGTAGAATTATATTGTACGGGACACCGCGATATGTCTGTCAACCGCGATATGTCTGTCAAACATGGATGAGCTCGAGAGGTGATGAACAATAAATCCAAAAACACTGCGCCTGCCCCATTGCTACTAGCGGGGCTACTAGAGCGTGCAGCGAGCAGAGGTCTGCAGTGGCGATGCTTAATATTAAAAGAGGCCTACGGTTGAGAAGCAATTACTTCCATGAGGGTGCGCAGTGGCTCAAAAGTGGAGCGACGGTGATGAAACTAAGGAGACTGTGCCTTCGGGTATTCTCCAGTTTCCGCAATGCGGGATGGTCCTGCCTCTGGCTGAGACTAGCTAGCCATCGGTGTCAATACAATATCTTCCTGTTGGACGAATCGAACCCTACAAAGCTGCATCAGTAACCCATTTGACGATGAGTGAGCTGTTGTACCTGGTAGGTGTAGGAACATCGAGAGGATCTTCCTCTGTTCGGCCTTTATGAGGTCGACGTCGTAGACCTGATGTGGTGGGTCCGGTTTCTTCTCCTTTTTCTGGAACCAGTTAAGGCAAAAGAAGAGTGAGTGTGGTCGTCTTCCGTCTTCCTCAGAAGCAATATAGTCACTCTGGTGATAGATGCAGTCAGGCATTACGAACTCAATCGGAAAAAACGAACGTATGTCGCTTGGCCGAGAGGAACATCGACGACTCCTGACGCCTCTCTTTTCGATTGACGCTCCTGTTGCTTCCCCTTCGTGTTTGACGATGGCCGCTTTCGATTGAACAAGCCCCCGACACCATGCGAGCGAGTGGATGAAGGGCTGTCCGCATCAGCGGATAATTGAAATTCAGAGGGAATAACCTCTCGACGAGACCTGTCAATGCACCTGTTCGCCATATTGCGGCGTTGGCAGGGAATCTCCCTTTATAAGTGTCTAAGAAATATGGTATTAGTTGATTATGAAGCCACGTACATCAATAAAATGTTTTAAAGTCTAGCTAAAAGTCAATATATAAATCAATTGCGAGTAAGCAACACACCTTTTTTTTGCCCCGTGAAGGACCAGCCTGAAATTGGTGTGCGTGAGCTTGTGCGCGGAGGAGTAATAGTTGAAAGCAGTCACCTCAGCACTTAGCGCCATTGCCAGAGGATCCCCGTGGACCCCCGCAAGTACATCCTCCGGAATCTTCTATTGTGATATTTCGTTGTCGTTGCAGACACCGAATATAAAGCACCCATCCACAGAGAACGCAACACGATAGGCGTTCGCATCATACCGCGTAACCTCCATGCCTGCAGGAAGCCGCCACAAGCAAATGGTGCGGTCGTCAGATGCCAGAAGAGTACCCTCTAGGTTCAGGATGATCTCATTGACGTCCTTACGGTCATCGTGGCCAGTCCAGGGATCGCCACCTCTTTCCAGGCGGACATGTCCCAAGAGCGGATCACGCCGTCATGGTTATCACCTATTGAGAGAATACTGGCGCCATCGTGAGTTCATGTGAGCAAGCGGTTCCATGCTTTGTTGAAGTCGGCATGGCCCTTGAATTGAGCCAGACGTTCTCTTCGATCATCATCCAAGTCCCATCTTTTCGGTAGCAAGGCCGAATTAACCAGTCGGAGAAGATTGGAAGCAAGTGACACATGTACCACACTAGAGAGAATCACCCTTCCACTGCCAGGTGGTCGTGTCCCATAAGTACGTGTCACGTACCCATAGCTGCCAATATGGTCTGTCTAGGTGAGACTCCAGAGTCTCATGTTGGCAATCGGTTGACCGCACGACTTTCAAGACCTTCCACTCTTTGGCGGTGCGTAACTGCCAACCCTAGTTGTTGAGCTCGTAATGACCTTCAAGGTATCTCGTGCACTCTGCTGGATGAAATAAAGAGGCTCATTCAATAATTAGATGTGAATACTGACTCTCGCAACAAAAGACCTTCAAAGGTCACGATGATGATATCACTTCCATTGCCACGTTTCTAAACGGCGAGAGAATCGCGAGTCCGCCGACAAGACTGGAGACTTGAGTACGGCCGCCAGGGGATGAAGTGGAATGTGAAGAAAATCGTCGATGTACTTGTAATCTTGAGAGACGGGAAACGCGTAGTCAGTGCTGGGAGAGGGAGCCAGAACATGATTTTGACAGACGAATGAAGAAAGTCTCGTTCCTTCTCTACTGCTGGTGACCTGGCGAACTTTGCGTATAGTGGGGTTTCCATGCATCCTCGACTCCACATGCATTGTTTAGTGAAAGTGTTGTTCAAATTCAAACGTTCACATGTTCATAGACCGTTCATGTGGAGACAGTTGCACACATTTTACCCTGCCTGCCGCCATTCCAGCTACTCATGTCCTTCCACTGGCCATGTCTCCGAATCGTCCAAGTTACTCGGACGATTCAGAGACATAGCATGCAAGTTGCATTAAACACCTCCCTCTACCTTGTTTCTGAAAATCATCCTCTGTCTCTGATGTTAGTGTTTTCTCCTGGTTCACAACCAAACACCTCGAAGCTCTTCTCGCTTTTCATCAAAGGAAATCCACGTCATTGCCTCCCAAATTTATCGCTGCGCAAACTTATCTGCACTTCTTGGATCAGCATAACTTAGGCGGACCTGGTATGACGGACTCGCCTGAGGAGACCCCAAGGAGGTCAATGATCAATGCATACAGCCACGAAGTGCAGGCCGCAGTATTAAGGTGAGCCAACATATCTGCGTTATCTTGGACATGGACGACTCTTATTCTGGTGTTCGAATCCTCAATCGTGAGGGCATGCTTCTCAGCTTCTTTGGTCTTTATTGATGTGGATCGTGCCGAACTACATCGCATTTTAGATATATGCCAACCCGACCATACTGTCTTACACGCGAGACCTTGGTAGCTCCAGCTCAGAAAGTCGCTGCGTATATAATGCAGAGCCCCGACCGACTTCGCATTTCCTGTGTGTTCTCGTTTCTCGTGTTGGCTCTGGATAGTTGGTTCGTTTTATAATTCCACAGGTCAGTATCATGATGCCTGAAGGTCCCAAGAGGATGAAGCCGCTCATGGCGATGATTCAAGTAGATGAAATTGA
>LVVM01004788.1:2414-15711 GCA_001882365.1 Rhizopogon vesiculosus | reverse complement strand
CTGTTGTTGAAGTTGGCGTGGCCCTTGAATTGAGCCAGACGCTCTCTTCGGCCAGAGTCCCATATTTGGATATCATCTTTGGTAGCAACGCCGAGTCGACCCGTCGGAGAAAATTGAACCCAACTGACAGGTGCACCACACTCTAGCGGTTGACCTTTCGTCTGCCAGGTGGTGGTGTCCCTTAAGATGACTGTACGGTCGATTGACCCGCTAGCCAGAATGCCACCGTCAAAAGAAATATCCAAAGAGATCACAACGTTAGTGTGACCGTCCAATGGACCTGCGATGACCCTCCCAGTCTCAACATCACGCACCCATAGCTGCCAATACACCGGCTTATTCAAGTTGTCTCCTGGCACATCTCCCTCAGCGCTGACCACCTGTTTCCCATCTCTCAAGATTACAAGTGCGCCGACGTTCTTCTTCACGACCCACTTCATTTCTCTGCCATCCGCAAGTCTCCAGATCCGTATTGTCTTGTCGACAGACCCAGTCGCCATTCTCTTGCCGTCTGGAAACGTGGCAATGGAGGTGATGGTATCCTCATGACCTTCAAATGTCTTGACAGGATCTTGATAGACCTCATCTGGTTGCTTGCTATCCTTCATCTGGGCTGTTCTACAAGTACTTCGTTTAATATTCCTAGGGGGAGTTGGAGCAAACAAAGAATAGAGCACGAGAGCCACCTACCGTCGTTGAAGTGATGGTATATCTGGAGATGCGTTGTTGGTGCACTGCGTCTACAACATGCAATTCATCACATGAAGAAGGTCTCGTGGGCTGCTATCTTTATAAACCCTGGCGCCTATGCACAGCTTCATCTCGGTTAGTTTCATGATCTGAAACATGAACTGTCTGCCAAGCGTCTATAGTCTCTCCCACTAGCAGCTGAACTGGTTGTCCAAAGCCCTCTTCACCAAACCCTGCTTCCCAACCGTCTTCCTCCTCCATGATGCGTTCAATGCTCATTCTCCTGATACTAGCTCCTAGCACCCATCGTCCCTGGCGTATTCGTGCTGCTCGGGCAGGACTCGGCGTAGTAGCTTTCAAGACTTGTGCAAAATCGAGTATGAGCGAGAGAGGGGTTGGGGGCAAGAAGAGCGGGTGGTAGAGTGCAATATGACATATCAGAGAGCGTCGATTGTGCGACCAGAAAATCATCAACCAAAGAATTGGAAATAAATGCCAAAGATATAGGCTGAGGATGGATGAATTGAGAGCAAGACACGATACTCACCGCCCAAGTTCTCCAATACAACATAAAGCCCGTAAGTTACTCAAGGTGTCACATGCTTGGGACAACGAAATCTCGATGCCTTGGATATGACTCGCGAGATAACACACGTATAAATGTGGTTTTTCCTTAGTTATGTAAAGGAACTCTAAGAGCAAATGGTGTGACGCGTTGTTGGTTTTCGTTCTCCGCTTCACTGGGAGGTTCTTGTCCTTTCTCCGTTTTATCGCAATGTCGAACAGTTAAACGCAATGAACTCGGAGTTCAGTTTCTTTCTCGGGAGTTACACTCCCCAGATATTTCGCCATCCCTCTCACCGGCCCCGAAGAGAACGTTCGTTCGTATCGCGCAGGAGCATCTGCAAATACATGAATTGGACCTTAAATAAGGCTCTGTGCTTCCTGACGTCGCTTTACCGTGCCTCCGCTCGAAGCCTCAAACATCGATCACCATTTCCACAGAATCGGTACACAGTCCGCCCAGCCATGGCTACATATAGCCAGGGATTCCTCTTCTAATAAGCTTCCTCCGTAACCCGATTATTGGGACATTCAGTCGAGGTGGACGAAATATCACTTCCTTTCTGATGGTTACAACTACAGTGAACAAGTAAAATTCCAGCGGCACGACGGCAATGTGGAAGAAATGCTTACATTTAAGCTAGAAACCATGTATCACCCTTACACTGTCATGGGATGTGCTGCCTCGAAGAACGCGTGGTGCAGCTGGATATCGCCCTGGTTGCTCGGCGAATCAGTCGATCCATGGCACCTCATTCCTGTCAGTCATTCACTTATCCCACGAGTAGCCGTTGGCCACTAACCAAGCGCGAATTTTGGGGGAGTACAGTTCACACGGTACTCAGTCTCGCTTTCTGGATGAAGTATCACAAGGAGACGCGACAAGTACGTCGGGCCGAAGCCGTTGAAGCCATCGTGGAACTCACGCGGACGTCGAGCTGAAACACGACGGGGAAGTTAATGCAATCAAACGAGAAGAGGTGCGTCGTCTCCGTGCTGACCTCGAGGAGCGCCTCCCGCAGCTCGATTCTGCAGATGTCGATGCTGAAGAAGCTGACCTCTCGAGCAAGCATTGGGAGGACCTAACTTCTGCCAATTCACAGGCTGATATTGCCAAGTTGCAGTGCAATATCGACGTCGACAAGGAAATTAGGCACGACTTCATGAAGTGCAGTCCGGAAGATATAGTGGATAACATTCACGACTACCTCAACTACTGCGCGCAACATGTCTTTGCAACTCATGCCGTCTTTTCTAAGGTCTTACCAGCTTTCCTCGAGCGCTGCTCTAGCCCCGTTTCGCTGGTATACTTGCGATGGTAAAATGGATGTCGCCTGAGCTTTGCCAGTGATGGCCCACCTTTCAAAATATCCAAGAGAGCGATGAAGACTACAAACTTCATCGCCATGGGAGCGCAGCTTCACTGCAGACCCACGCTACCTCCGAGTTCGCCGAGATCAAACGCCTTGCGCAACATTCACAAGCATCGTGCCAGCTGATAGCTGGCGGGATCGAACCATGAAAAAGTGCGGGGGTCGGGCGAAAGCTGCGTTCGTGGATCCCAAGAAGTACCATCACAGTTACGTGAATGTTGTTAACGGCTCTGAGGCCAGCTGCACAAAGACTCCACCCACAAGGAGTGCATTGCCGTCCCAGCAGCGCCCAAGTTCAACGCTGGCGGTAAGTCTTTCGTGCAATTTATCGCACCGCAGGGGTTGTATTTTCGCTCGTCATAGATCGCGATCTCATGCCATCCACTTCGCTTAATATCACATAGGACATATCAACCACTCCGTCGTCTGGAAGAACCTCGCGCCTGCCTCCCGCGAGGGGAAGGGTACCACAGCTGCTATCCAGGGTTATGGATGGGCTTATTTGAGGTCGATGTGAGGTATCATGTATTTGTTTGAGTGAGATGCGTTACCAATTTTGCTTCGAGGAGGCTGAGGAGACGCTCGCAAAGGGTCCGGCAGTAACCTCTCAGCGTTTGTGCTTCCGGGATAAAACGAAGGAGAAACGAAAAATTATGCCATGTGGTATTGTTGATGCTCCGCATAAGTATCACAACTTCAATGAAGGTGTTTGATTTTGACGTTCGACATTTCTGATATGGCGGAATATTGGCAACATTGGATGCATGATGTTGAGACTGCGCAAGTCGTCGCAAATCCCTTGGATCGCTTTAGATATTTTAGCATTCTATCACGAAACGAGGTACTTACGAGTGTAGGCTAGAATAAGGACTCTGTGTCAACGGTATGTAGGTACGAATGTAGGGATAGAATAAGGACTTCGGGTCAACGGTAGCACAGCACGTGACCTCTCTTGTCTCCATACCACACCGTGCTCGCACCTCACTTCAGCAGGCTCCAGCCCGCCTGCTGCCTTCTGCCTTTTGTTTTTCCTGTACTCCGGCTTCCTGCTGTTTGGCGCGAATACGATCCCACACCTGAATCTTTCTGAGTTCAAAATCACGATCTGCCAACGGACCAGTATGTACTATCCTGTTTGTATTGTTCTAACCCTCCCAATCTACATCCTCGGTGGGCTCTGAAGGCCCAGATCATTGCAGGCACCTGCCTGCAGTGAAGACAAGTCCAGTGGGGGAGCTGGCCATGAGTATAGTGCACCCAAGGTGCTTAATTCCATGTGGACAACACTGCCCTCTCAAGTAGGAAGCTTGCCGCTGCAAGCTCTTGTCGGGTCTCTCGTCCCGCCAGAGCAGAAGACCTGATAAATGGTGGAGACAACTCACCCCCTGCGACGCTACATCCCGCAGTCGCCTGCCACGCAAATGCCTGCAATGCAGATGCCTGCTACGCGGATGCCGATCCCTGCTACGCAGATGCTTGTGACGCCACGTCCCGCAGATACCTGCGACGCCACATCCCGCAGACTGACAACGCCGCAGCTTCAAGTTCACCTCAATGCGTCACCTGTCGGCTCCTATAACTTGGGGATCCTCGGTTCACTACGCCGCGTCGTTTTCACTCCTAACACTTTGGGATTCGCAGCTCACCTCGGCTCTTTCTTGCACAGGTCAGGGCTACATCTGGGCCGGGTGCCTTAGGGCTCCGCCCAAAAATCTATCAATCACTGCATTCGACGCAAACATTCTCTCACTCGATGTTCCGTGCGAGAGTGCCACTCAAAATTCCCCTGACAGCGAAGGAGGAAAGGTGCCGATGATCTTCTCGACTATGGTGCATATGTGACGACAACGACAGCCTCGAGCAATCTCCCATGATTGTGGAGGTGCGAAATTGTTTTCCCCATAGTGTGTGCAGTAACCCGTTACACCGATGTGCAAGCGATCTCGCGTCATACATACACGTGTGTTATTTGTATCACACGGGACCCCCATGATAGCATCCTCAAGAATCTCGTGGAGAGAGTCAAGCGGAAATGTGTCACAGTTGGTCAGGGCGAATTGAGGAAGCGGCATAAGTTACAGTCTCGATTTATTCCACATTTGTCTTCAGTCTCTCAACGAGTCCGTGCCATGTGGCTGTGGCGCTTGAGAGACGGTCAATCTTATACATAGGAGGCCCTGGGCGAGTGGAGCTACGAAGCGGCGACCACCTAGACAATTCTGCACACTCGGTTGCAGCCGACGCTCTCGAGGATTGGTTTGAGCGGATAAGAGATATGCATACCGCCGCCACCCTCATAGGCTTCTAAGTTGATAAAAAGTTAGTACGATGAGGAACAGGCCCCACCACAACCGTAATTATATGCGTGTACTCATCACAATTTAGAGATCCATCAGTCCAGGCACCCGGAGAATCTATAGTTTCTCCCAGTAGCAGATGATTCAGTTGTCCGAATCCCTCGTCACCAAACTCTGCTTCCCAGCCATCTTCCTCCATGATGCGTTCAATGTACATCCTCCTGATACCAGCTCCTGGTGCCCATCGTTCCGGCCGTATTGGCGCTGCCCGAGCAGAACTTGGGGCAGTAGCTTGACTCCACTGTGCGGTAGTCATCATTTCTCCTTTTTATCACTCCCAGATATTTCGCCGTCCCTCTCACCAGCCACAGAGAGAGCATTCGTTCGTATCACGCAGGAGCATCTGCATCTGCATGAACTGGACCCTGAATAAGGTTATGTGCTTCCTGAGGTTGACTTCACCATGCCTTCGCTCCGCTCCAAGGCCCAAATATCGATGACAATTTCCGCAGAATCGGTATTCAGTCCGCCCAGCGATGGCTAGATATAGTCATGGATTTCCCGTCTAATGAGCTTCCTTCGAAATGCCATCATTGGGACATCCAGTCGAGGTGGACGAAATATCACTTTCTTGCTGAAGGGTCCAGCTACAGCAAACATGTAGAGTTCCCGCAGCACGACGGCAATGTTGAAGACATGCCCACATTTGAGCTAGAAACCATGTATCACCCTTGCGCCGTCATGGGATGTACTGCCTCGAAGAACGCGTGCTACAAACACCATGGCTAGCGGGTCATTGGTCATTTTATCATTATCTGACAGACCAACTGGCAGAGGAAAGGTGCCAATGATCTTCTAGGGTATGGTGCATATGTGACGACAACGACAGCCTGGAGCAATCTCCCATGATTAATATTGTGGAGACGCAAAATTGACTTCTCCATAGTACTAGTGTGTGCAGTAACCACTTACAGCGATGCGCAAGCGATCTCGCGTCATACATATACGTGCGTGTTATTTGTATTACATCGGACGTAGCCGCGAGAGGATGAAGCCGCTAATGGTGTTGATTCTATCAGATAAGTACAAAGGATCAGAACTTCGGGAGCCAATGAAAGAGTAAGTGGTAGGTTCAAATAGCCGTCGAGAGTGAGTGAAAACGTGGTACGTGGTATCAGGTACAATTACTCGAGGGGTGAAACTGAACTAGGAAGATTGTGCCCCTGCATGTGCTTTGCTGACCGGAAGGCGAGATAGTCCTGCCTCTGGCTTTGACTGGCTAGCCATTGGTGTTAATGCAATGTCTTCCTGCTGGACAGATCGGACCCTACGAAAATGAGTCAGTAACCCATTTAACGATGAGTGAGCTGTTGCACCTGGTAGGTATGGGAACATCGAGAAGGTCGTCCTCCTGTTCGACATTCATGAGATCGACATCGTAGACTTGCGCTGGTGGATCAGGCTTCTTCTCTTTCGTCTGGAACCAACTAAGGCAACACAAGAGTGCGTACGGTCGTCTTCCGTCTTCATCACTTGCAACATAGTCGCCCTGGTGATTGATCTAGTCAGGCCTCACGAACTCGGCAGAATGGGAAAAACGAACGTATGTCGCTTGTCCGAGAGGAACATCAACGATTTCCGGTGTCTTTCTTTCCGCTCTGCGTTCCTTGTGCTTCCCCTTCGTGTGTGACGGCGGCCGCATTCGATTGAAGAGGTTCTTGATACCATGCGAGCGAGTGGATGGACTTCTGTCCGCATCGGCACGGAAGGAAAGTGCAGAATGAGCACCATCTCGACGAGGCATCTCAATGCTTCGGTGTGCCATATTGTGACGCTGGCCGGGGATCTCCATCTAGAAGTGTCTGAGAAACACAGCATTGGTGATCATGAAACCGCGTACATCAAGATAACTTTTTGGATTCTGGTCGATAATAAATATATGCATTGATTCAATGAGGTGTAAACACGTGCCTTTTGTTTTCCCCGTGAAGGACCAGCCTTGCATATGTGCTTGTAAGCTTGTACAAGCAGCGATAGTTGGAAATATTCACCCCAGTCTTCGGCCCATCTGCCAGAGAGTCACCGTTTGCTGCTACGAGCACATCCTCCGGTATCTTCCATTGCGATATTTTGTGATCCCGACCACCACTGAATACAAAGCGCCCATTCACAGAGAATGCGACACAAAAGACGTAATCCGAGTGCTCGTACCGCGCGACCTCTGTGCCTGTGGGAAGCTGCCACAATCGAACGGTGTGGTCACAGGATGCTGACGCAAGAAGAGTACCCGCTGGGTTCAGGATGATATGAAGGATTTCCGTCTTGTCATCATGGCCAGCCCAAGGATCTCCAGCCTGTTTCAACGTGGAGGTGTCCCACGAGCGGACGACGGGATCATGTCCATCACCTGCTGAGAGGAGATGGGTGCCATCACGAGTCCAGGTGAGCGACCGGTTCCAACTTTTGTTGAAGTTGGCGTGGCCCTTGAATCGAGCCGGACGCTCTCGCTGGTCAGAGTCCCATATTTGGATATCTTCTTTTGTAGCAACGCCGAGTTGACCCGTCGGAGAAAATCGGACCCAAATGACATGTGCACCACACTGGAGAAGTTGACCTTTCCTCTGCCAGGTGGTGGTGTCCCATAAAATGACTGTGCAGTCGTATGACCCGCTGGCCAGAATGCCACCATCAAGAGAAACATCCAAAGCATACACCATGTTGGTGTGACCGTCCAATGGACCTGCGATGACCCTCCCAGTCTCAACATCACGAACCCATAGTCGCCAATACACCGTCCTATCGAAGTCGTCATCTGCGTCATCCCCCTCAGTGCTGACCACCTGTTTCCCATCTCTCAATATCAGAAGTGCGCCGACTTTCTTCTTCACAACCCATTTCTTCATCTCTCTGCCGTCCGCAAGTCTCCATATCCGTATTGTCTCATCCCATGACCCAGTCGCTATTCTCTTGCCGTCTGGAAACGTAGCAATGGATGTGATTTCATCCTTATGACCTTCAAACGTCTTGACAGGATCTCGATGGGTATCTGCTGGCTGCTTGCTATCCTTCATACTGGGCTACAGATATCTTGTCTAACAGAAGCTTTTAGGGGGTGTTGCAGCAAACAAAGAGTAGAGCGTGAGAGCCACCTACCGTCGTCGAAGTGATGGTTTATCTGGAAGTGTGTTGTTGGTGCAATGCGTCGAGACTCGACAGCATACAACTCATCACATGAAGAAGGCCTCGTGGGGCCTGGGCTACTATCTTTCTAAACTCTGGCGCCTATGCACAGCTTCATCTCGGTCCGTTTGGCACATGTATACAGACGCCAGCAACAACAAAGAGGAATCCACTTGTACAGAGAGTTCATCTTTCGGACCATGAAACGGTACATCCCTGCCACCTAGTCATACTTCCATGAATTTTCGATAGTTACGGGTATCGCACAGATTTAGCAAGTGCGAAATATGGTCTCATTTCCCAGATTACTTCCCTACCTCCTTTCGAGTTCGAATCACCAGCATCACGACAAATCCTTATGGTCCGTCCTCCACTCCTCTTCCTGCTTTGCTTCCGAACTCCTGCTCTCGCGGCTAGGCTACCTTTTCAATAATTGTTCGTCTGTATATGGTCATGTAGAACGAAACGCGACACGGATAACGATTACGGGTGTGTGGGTTATAAACTAGACACTTGGGTAGACGAATGTAGGTAGTGTGTATATAAGGGGGGTACCTCGTGTATTAGGTGAGGCTAACACGAGTACATTCGAGCGAAATATTCCAACAGGTCAATCGTGGTATGATCTGGTATCCTGGATGAAGCGACAATCGCCCGTATTTACCAACGCTAGGTTGTTCAGCAAGGCCGTAATGACGATGCCATCCTGCGGTGTTGGCGGGTCGGATATACTTTTCAGATTCATCCGAGTCAGGCGTTCTTGATGTGTGTTTAGCCGTAATCTTTCGATGTATACCCGTGGGAACTATGGGAAGGATCAACACATGCGCGCTGCGCATCTGGGGTCCCTTCTTAATGGTCGAACTGAGCACGAAAGACGGAGAGATCCTGAAGAAGAGGACAACCCCATGATACCATCCTCAAGGATATCGTGGAGAGTCGAATGGAAAAGTGTAGCAGTTGGTCAGCGGATTGGGGAAGGGGCGTAAGCTGTGGTCTTGCTTTATTCCATAATTGTCTTCAGCCTCTCAATGAGTCGGTGCAATGCAGCTGTAGTGCTTGAGACGGTCAATCTTATACACAGGAGGCCCTGAGCGAGTCAAGCCGTGAAGCGGCGATCGCCTAGACAATTTTGCAAACTCGCTTCCATGAAGGTACAAGATCCATGTATACCGGCGCCGCTGTTATAGGCCTCTAGATAGATAAAAAGCTAGTCATGATAAGATACAGGCCCTACCACGACAGCGATTACTCACCGGAGTTCGGAAATCCATAAGTCCAACTGCTCCGAACATCCATAGTCTCTCTCACTGGCAGCTGAACCGGTCATCCAAATCCCTCTTAACTAGACTCTGCTTCTCAACTATCTTCATCCTCCATGACGCGCTCAATGCACATTCTTCTGATGCCAGCTCCTGGCGCCTATTGTCCTGACCGTACTCGTGTTGCTCAAGCAGGACTCGGGGCAGTAGCTTTCAAGATTTGTGCAAAATCGAGCATGAGAGGGAGGGGATGGCACAAGAAGAGCGGTTGGTAGAGTGGGACCGACTGCAATGCGACATATCAGAGAATGTCCATCGTGTGACCAGAAAAACATCAACCAAAGATAATGGCTGAGGATGAATGAATTGAACGTAAGACACGATACTCACCGCCCAAGTTCACCACTATAACATACAGCCCGTAAATTACTCAATGTGTCGCATGTTTGGGACAACGGAATCTTGATGCCTTGTATATGACTCGTGAGGTAACACACGTTGCAGAGGAGCATCGCAAGGCTTGTAGTGAATGACTGGCTTTGCTCATGCACTGGACTTTGTTCAGGAATGGGAAAGATGAGAGGGACGATGTGCTAGGCGTAGGAACTAGTCCATGACATAAAAGACCGGGAGTAGATATCATTAGTACGGGTACGCTTGTCCGGAAATCACTTGGGATGATGGATGCCCTGTGAGAGCTTGATCGTTGAAGTTGACTCCGAGGAATTAGATGCGTGAGAAGTTCAGAAGCCTAGAACTTGAAGGTCTTTCCAAACGTTTAACGTTCACCTCAAGAGTCAAGACAATGCTAGACTAGGGAGCAGTCCGTCTATACCTCAAGGTCTCGTATACATAGATGAGGTCGCCTGTCCAAGATATTGCGTGCATACCTCAGGCCTCATAGTTTATCCTCTCGCCGATTTCATATCGTAAGCCACCCCCACTCCCAGACCAAGTTCCAATCGATTGGTTGCACCGTCATATGTATCTCTGATAAACGCGTAGAACTTTTGACGTCCTCCCAGCATCATCGATAAATGTCTTCCTACTCATCACCATTGCTGATTGTATGCTCAATCCCGCCTTCCCAACTCGTGTTCCAGGTGATCTTGTAGCAGGTTCAGTCCCGAAGCGACATTCACGGTTCAGCTATCTGGTCCATTGTCTCTAAACCACCCTGAACGCGTCTAAACATCCATGGACTTGGGAATGATAACGAATGCAGACATGCCCTCCTCCCACTCTTTCCTCTTGACGCATCCGATGTTGCGGAACATGGGGCACGACACCTCAACATGCGGCTCTGCTTTATACTCTCCGCCCTATCTAGCGACTAACCATGCATGTAAGGCAGGGTGGAATGTATGC
Organism: Rhizopogon vesiculosus; assembly: GCA_001882365.1. NCBI lineage: Eukaryota > Fungi > Basidiomycota > Agaricomycetes > Boletales > Rhizopogonaceae > Rhizopogon > Rhizopogon vesiculosus. The sequence goes on along the minus strand of LVVM01004788.1, from coordinate 4,977 downwards.
GCTCTCACAGCTCCTTCTCCGACATACGACGGCGGGTGTATCGAGACCTATTTCATCGACACAGCCAACACATCAGGGAGTCCTCACCGAAGGGCCCGATGCCACACGGGGGGTCACAACATCGCAAGCGCGCCTCACGATCTTTTGCTCCACACGTTGTCGCAGAAAGGACCAGGGAAGTACGTCTCCCTTCCAGGGCGCGGAGGCATCGGCAGGAGGAGCTCGAACCCCACCGGCGGGCAGCTGCACATGCAACACACTGTACGAGTTGAGGCGCTTCGTTACTTGGTAGTGCATTGCCTTCCCTTAGCCCTAGATCTTACTCGCTTGTCAAGAATTTATTTCTACAACCCTGACTCCTCATACAAGAATAGTATGTGCTCGCGAAAGGTGAAGGCATGTATTGACCTCAGCTCAGATGGTATACATTGAAAGATTACGGCAAATATCAATAACGCCCTACGAATCAGAGAGGTACCCCCAAACCGTTATTGAGGACCAAATACCACAGAATCACGTCAGCGCAGCCATTTCGGTCTTGCTAGATGACGAACAGGAGGAAGACCCTCTTGATGTTCCAATTCCTACTAGCAGGTACAATAGGTCACTCATCTTTGAATGGGTTACTGATGTAGTTTTGTAGGGTTCGATTTACCCAGCAGGAAGATACCGCCTTGACATCAATGGCTAGGCATTCACAACCAGAGGCAGGACCATTATCTCGCCTTCCGGAAAGCGAAGAACACGCAGAAGCAGTCTTCCTAGCTCAATTGCATCTCGAGTCATACCATGTACCATGTTTTCACTCGCCCTCGACGGTTGTTCGAACCCACCACTTGCTCCACGCCTCACATCATGCGCTTCAATTACTACTTTTGCTTCGTATGTGTCGTACTCGCAATTTCGCTCGTTAATCAGATCGTTCCTCTTAATCCACTCAAAGTCGTCGCCATGAGCGGCTCCATCCTATCTCGTGTTTGACGAACTTATGACATCGCGTTCAATGTAACCCAAAGCACGACTCCTGGTATAACTGCATACAGGAATGGAGAGGTTAAAAATGCCAATTCGTGCCTCCACAAAGCTTGCAACGTTGGCGACAGTCGTTGTATCAATATCTCGAGCTTGAAACGTCATCATTGAGGCCTCCGCTCTGCATACTAATCCGCCATATGCAACGTCCATACTCGACGTTATATGAACTTGAACTGTATTACGTGAGTCCAACTTGACATTTGCCTCTCGCGTATCGCATTTTTGGGCGTACAAGCTACTTGTGCTGAGGTCAAGGAACATGAACAGGTCGACATAGATGTAGAGAATGAAAGACATCCCTGGGCATGACAAAATGAGCTGCTCAGCTGGTAGGATAGAGTCAACCAAGAAAGAGAATCAAAGCAGATTCAAGTGCCTGTGGGAAGATATTGCGTAAAACAAAGGCATGAGGTGAAAACTTCCAGAAACGATACAATCCATGATAAGGCTATAAATGAAGGTTGGTCCCAACGGCTGTCCTGGAGAATGTGACAAGCACGGCGATTCATAGCGAGCGCTTGGCGGTTCAGTGAAAGCTAACGCTTGGGCTGACCCTGCGAGAATTAAAGAATAAACTGAACGGCTACGAGAAACGAGACCAACTATGAAACACAGGAAATGCAAGGCCTCTGGGCCGCGCATTGCGTTATATATGCAGTGACTTTCAGAGCTGGATTTGCCTCAGCTACCAAGGTCTCGTGTGTAAGTCGGTATGAGTCTGGTTGGCAAATATCTAAGATGCGATCAAGTTCGCCAAGATCCACATCAAGGAAGACTGACGACCTCACTCAAACGGCCAGGGTAGTCATGTACATTTCAGATAGCATTGCCTATCTTGACCTACTTACCTTGGCACCGCATGCACTTGGTACCCGTGGGCACTGGACATCGACTTCCTTAAGGTCTTCTAGTCCGTCATATCCGGGGTAGAGTCTTCACCAAAAGTAGAGGGGAGTATATTAACCGTATTCGATGCAACGAGATCTAGGTGAACGAGCTCGAGGGTCAGTGGAAGGAGAAGCAGCTGGCATGGCGCGAGGCAGCAGAATGCCTCCACATGAACGGTCCGTGCGATACAGATCGTGCATGTTGAGAAACGATGGATGTCATACGTAGGTAGTTTGACGCACGCGAGTAGGACTTCGAAAGCAAAATGGGAAGAAGAGTGGAGGACGAACCATAAAAATGTGTCGTGATGCAGGTGATTCATACTCGAAAGGAGGGAAGTGATTTTGGGAATGAGCCCCAGAATTTGCACTCACTGACTCAATTCGATCTCGGTTACTATCGGTGGGGCGTGGGGGCTGCCCACGGACCTGTGGCGCACCTCGCTTAGGTAAGCTCCGCTTAGACTTGTCAATTTCCTCGTGCTCAGTCTTGTGCAATTTTTGTGATGCAGTCTCTCAGGCAGCAAGCTCGAAGCATTTGTAGCTGTGCTCCCATAATAAAATGAAGGAAGAACTTATAGAAGTAGAACTTCGGCAGTGCGTGACTATACGATGATAGTATACTCAGTCGCGCACTCGAG